>JALRML010000001.1:1896470-1979502 GCA_026120125.1 Pseudocercospora vitis | reverse complement strand
CCCCCCCCCCCCCCCCCCCCCCCCCCCCCCCCCCCCCCCCCCCCCCGCCCCCCCCCCCCCCCCCCCCCCCCCCCCCCCCCCCCCCCCCCCCCCCCCCCCGCAGTTCAGGGCGGCACAGTTCAAGAAATGCAGTATGTTGCCATTCAAGGGTGAGTCTAGCTGGAGTGAATGAAGTCTAGAAGAGCTGCAGTTGGCAAGTGCCAAGATAGAACCCGGTTTCGCAGGCCATCAGTGGGGTATACTTTGACATCAGGCTATGGATGGTACCACTGTCCAGTGCCAGCCGCACTTGAAGGAGGGTACGCTAGCCGTACGTGCTAGTGCCAAGAGACCTGGAAACTGCAGTCGGTGTTGAGCCAAAGGTCACACTGAGAGGAAGAGGCAGGAACCGAGAAATCTGGACGCTATGTCTTTCGGACGGCACGGACTGAGAATTCGCCAGTGGCAGACTCTCGATCCAAGTCTACCCTATCGGCTGAAATATGAGACAAGAGACTAAAGATTTTGACCTGGACAAGAGGAGATAGGGCATGAAATCCCAGAAACCAGGGGACAGCCATAAGAGCGTAGGGATATTATACGTGAGACCGGTCCAGCTCTTTGGTCACGACGCAGGATGCGAAACTATAGGCCACCTCACCGTCTATAATATCTGTGGACACCACGGTTTGCAAGAACAACATTTGTGACGGCGAGGTCAATCGTTATGCTGGAACTCCGGATATGCCAAGCTCTTTGAAAGTGGTAGACATTCCAGCTGCAGTAATAAGTACGTGTAGCTGCTGATCTTGGCCACGTTATGTTCCCAGCGTGTGTTCGGCATGCCGAGGTCGTGGTTGCTCTTTCCGGCCCGCAAATTGTTCATTGATACCACCGTACTTTCAGAAGCTGACCCCGTCACCAATTTCGCCAACTCCAGTCGCTCCTATATCGAGCCGGGCGACCAAGTTGCCTTTCATTGATCTCGACGACAGTACGAAGGAATACCTCCAATAGCAGTTCGCCGAGAGGCAGACGTAGACTCTCTTCATGGTGAGGCCAAGCAGGCGACGCAAGGTAAAGAAACGTACAAAGTTTACTCAATCCCCTTCACCGATGAATGGCAGCCTTCGTTTGCAGCAGGGAACCTCTCCAACCTCAAGTAGCAGCCAAAGGCAGTGGGAATGAAGAGAGAGTCACATCTCAAACGCAAGCGCGAGGACAAGAAGATCAAGGGAGCGCCCAATATCAAGCGGGAGCCGCAGTCCGACGGCGACGATGTCGACTACGACTCTAAAGATACCGACATCAGACTGCATGACATTCCGGTCGAGAATGAGGCCTGGGTGAGCCAGGACCAGTTCCGGTGGGAGCACTTGGAAGGCATGACTCAAGGACAGAAGAGGCGAGCGAAAAGGGCTGCAGACAGCGCATGTCTCGCTGCAATGCCTCCATGTCCCGAGCAGTTTGTCGGCTACGAGGCGAACGAGAGAAAGAACGAGCTCCGGCGGCTCGAGCAGACCTTGATCAACCGCCTGCGCAAGGGAAGCCGCGTCTACAGAACCGGCGGCAAGTCCATTACCAAACAGGAGCAAGAACAGGTGGTTAGGAACGTAGCTCGCAGTATGGGTCTCAATATCTAAGTGTCAACGGTTTTCATAACTTCTACTTTGGGTTGAATCGACGAGCGATCAAATCAGCAATGTCTATGGAACACAAGAGGTGGATTGGAACATTGATTGAGCTACAAGCACAAGCACCACGACCAGCTCAGTCGCGATGTTCGCCACGTCAGCTTGACTCTGCGGTGAGGCAGCCATATAGATATTCGTCCTGATAGCGTGAGGGAGCCAGCAGCAATTACTGCCGCCCGTATACATTGTACCTCAGCTGATGGACTGGAAGACGTGCGCATTCTGCTTTGTAGAAACCTCAAGCAGTCTCACTCTCCTCGCATATGATGTCCTCGCGACGCCAAGAATTATGTCATTACCAACAGCCCCACTGCGCAAAACAACCTTACGCACGGGCATGCTTCTCTGCGTCTCCAGCCTCCTACAATGTATATCGCGTTTCCAGGCACTTAGACTCACAGCCAACCTCGACCACCTCTTCTCCCTTGCGCCGAGTTTGAAGTCGTTCGACTCGCTTACACTGGTCACGGGCTTCCTGTCGGGTCACAGTCTTGTCGGGACACGATCTTGTTTAGAGCCTCAACAACATCCCAAGCTCTCCCATAACCCCGTCACCGCACCTCGAAACTTCACCCTTGAAACACGACAGCGCGAGCTTGCAGACGGGCGGATTACCATACACTCAAGCTTCACAACCACTCGCACAATCGATAGCGCTCCACTCGAGTGCCTCCACACAGCCGATATGTCGGGCGAGGCGTGGTATGTCCGAGCGTCCAGAAACAGCATAAGCACAGAGACTGCGCAAACAGAACATGCGCGGCGCATAGAACATACGGCTGATGATATACGTGACCATCCAGGTTGTTCCTGCTCGCCGTACTTCTCAATGCCGTCAACCTCTTTCTGCAAGTGTTCTTCACCATCATGTACTCTGATCTCGAATGCGACTACATCAACCCAATCGACCTCTGCAACCGCCTGAACATGTACATCGTCCCAGAAGCCGGCGTCCACGCGTTCCTGTTCATCTTGTTCCTGATCAACGGCTACTGGCTGCCGTTGCTTCTGAACTTGCCTCTTATCGCCTGGAACGGCAAAAAGTGAGAGCCTCGGCATACAACGCGCATGATCGTGATGAAACTAACACCCGCACAGGATTTTCGATAACCAGCACCTTCTCGATGCCACAGAGATTTTCCGAAAGCTGAACTACCACAAGAAGGAGTCTTTCTTCAAGCTGGGCTTCCATCTGATCATGTTCTTCTTCTACCTCTACTCCATGATTGTGGCCCTCATCCGGGACGAAAGTAATTAGAAGAAGCTGCTCTTTCACATTTCTACCACTCTGACTCGCGCCTTAGGCGGTCCCGTTCAGAACTCCAGACTCCCGCAATGAGCACGTCTACCAATTTGGAACGCGATCAAGCGCAGGGGCATGGCCGCAAGAGATGTGGATTGGAGCAGGAGAAGGATTGGGAGAGTAGCAACATAGCGCGATCACGGCCGGCACAAGGACAGGTTGATGAAGTGACGAGGCTGAACGAATGGACAAATGACAAGACGACACGAGCAAGACCGTACGGCGCATGGCATTGGAGAAAGGAATGTACCCTAGTGCATGTGCGGCACGTACTTCAGGCGAATACAGTGCAAGATAGATTGGCATTGCTGATGATACCCTACGAATGTCGAAGCTTAATGATGGCAGTGCAGCATTTCCCCTTAGTAGGGCGCGCTCTGGCGACATTCTTTCACGTGGACTATGTGCATTAAACCGTACGGAAGACAACATACTCAGGTAACGTCAAAGGTATGCTGGGAGTGAGAACGCTGCATACAGAGGCAAGCGTCGTTGCTCTGCTGGCTGGACTCGATTCGCAGTCTGAGAAGGGCCTTGAAGAGCAATTCCGCGCGGCCGGAGATTCCTCATTCGGTGGCAGCTTTTGTAACTCGATCCATCGGAAGCCCACCTCGGGTTTCAATTCTGGAAGCCTGGGCTCTTACGCCAGAGCTAGGGTGCGAGCTTCCGCGTTCATGGGAAGGTTCAAGCTCTTGTTCAGGTACGGACATAGACATGGGTATTCTTAGAGCTGCACTCGAGATCCTCGAGCTGTCTGGGGATCAGCTCGGCCTCACACCTTCAGTCACTTGATTTGAGTTTTACGATCGACAAATTCAACTTCGGCGAGAGTGTCCAAAGCCACGTTCTCGTCAGTGCAAGCGTGGAAGTCCACGACAGATTTGACATGGTACAGATGATCTGCGACCCAGCGATCGTCAGGCCGCTGTGAAAGAATACCAGGAAACTGGCAAAGGTCCTCCAGACGGCATAGGAGGCTATTCGTTCGGGTGCACGCTACTGGTAGACTTCATCACACGGGAACGTAAGGAACTAAAAACCCTGCTTGATGATAAACACGATTCACAGGCTTGACCCCCCTTCGAAGCCCAAGACATCCATTACAACTGCATCAGCCGCCTTTTTTTCCCCAAATTTCACCGGCGAGACATCCGCTTCCGTGCTCTTAAGTATCATGCGATTGTAATCGAATCGCCAACCACAAAGACAGAATTTAGCACCATCGAAGACGCGGATTCCCGCACTCTGCCCACACTACTTTCGCACGATTGTCGAGGTTATGTAAAACAATCACGTTATTGAGCCAAGACCGATCGTCAAAGTCCAAGCGCTACGTGAAAGTGTTCATACACTGCTTCGACGCACGGACCTTTTGCATGTGATAGCCTGCGAGCGAGCCAAGAAAGCTCAAGCGGGAACGATTGACCCGATCTTCCAGCCTTTGATCGTACTTAGAATTAGGCTAGAGACCGGCGGCCTCGACGGAACTGGTTGGAACCGTTCGTGGAAAAGCAAAGAAGCAGAAGACAATTGTACTTGGCTTGGAGCATTGAGCAGATTTCGCAACACGATCTAATAAATGTCGATTTCTCATTGGACTGGGTAACTTTCTACTCTGGAGCTCGGCCCGGGTGAGTAACGATGTCTATGGCAATATCACTGAGACAAGAGCTATTAGCGAGAGTAGGATAGGATCATGAGAGTTGTGAAGATCATGTCGCCTGCTGAGCTAGATTAAAAGTCTTCAAGGAGTCCGAATCGTACTAAGAAGCTATCCAATCTAGTGTCAACGTCTTGGAGTGTGCTATCCCTTGCATAGGACAGCGTGGATAAACACTATCAACGGCATGAGATCGAAAATGGTATTGGAGGCACACCTGAGCGCCCTTCGTGGAATGGCACGAAGCTGGAGGGACAAAAGCTGTTGCGCTGTCCGTGGTCACAGCTCAGCTAATGGAGTTCCCTCGAGAAGTCTCCCTGATACTGTCGGCGATATATATGGTGAGACCGTGGGACGAACAATGATCTTCGAATGACTGGACTACGGTCATCGATCCGAGCACGTAAGGCTGGATAATCAACCATTGGAACAGGCCAACTCACGGATAGTTGGAGACGATGAACAGCAACGTGTTCTGCGGCTTCGTGATGGCATCACATGTCCCGTCAACGGGACTCAGTCGCACCCCAAATCAGTTACGGTCATTCACCGACCTGTCACATGCGTTGAGGATGTATCACAGGCATTGAGCAGGCTCATGATCAGCTCGAGAAGAACGCATATCTTTTGCTGATGATTGCTACACTACTATCTAGCAGCAGAGATCGCGCCAGATACAGTGACATACAACAACCACAGCCAATGCCCAATGCCTAACACTATGGCCATAGACCGCGTCCACTCGTGGTGGAAATCCACCTTGCCATCGTTGCATGCGTTCGTCTACACCCTCCTGATCTTTAACTCAGTCTTTGTCGATCACAGCCGAGCTCGAGCACTCCCATCCACTACCCTCCTCCACCTCCAGAAGCGCGGCGCCTACGAAGACAACCAACGCCGGGGCTGCGCTCTGGTGCAACTCTTGCAAACACCCGAAGCCTCTCTCGAAGCCAAATACAATACGGCATGGACCTCTTACGCCGACATCACCCAATACGGCTGGACCTCTTCCCGCGGCGACATCAATGACGACGAACGCACCTCCGCCCTCAGCGTGCTCCAACACCTAGGCATAACCTCAGGCCTCGACGATCCCAACTGGATCAAAGTCTCCTGGACCCACGACCAAACCTACCACGACGCCAACGGAAAAGAAATCCAGCCCACGCACGCATACTACATCAACCTCTACAACCCCCTCGCAGGGATCATCATCGCGGCCAACAACAAAAGCCCTCTGGCACAAGTCCACGAAGGCGAAGTCGCAGGCCCCATTCCCGATCTCTACCGCTGGTCCGACCTCACGTTCCTCACCTACCTTCAGCTGTGCTCCGAGCACTCCCGCCCCGTCAGTGGCCTCAAACACATCATACGCTTGAACATCATCGGCGGCGATCTGGAAGAGACGCTGGAACACATCTCCGGAGGCACGTTGGATGAGACGTTGCAGCCTTTCCCCGGGAAGACGGTCACTGAGGACGAGGATCGGATGGCGATGATCGGGAGCTCGAATGGTTTGGGAGTGGCGTGGTTTTTGATCCAGCATAAACGTGATGTGGGCGATACGAGGGGTGTGGCGGAGATCAGGTATTGGGATTCGGCGGAGGGGGAGAGGAGTGGGTTGCCAGGGCTGGATGGGATCCCGAATGTGTTGTTTTCATTCGATTGATTTTGACGCAGGTCCGTTGCGGGTGAGAATGGAGAGTTGGGACTGCTTACGAGTGTGCTGTGCATTTTCGAAGCATGAGTTCAGTCGGCCTGATTTTGACCCTCGATTCGGATCGCGGCTGCGGGAATTGGAAACTCAGGCTCCGGAACTGTTGAATGGCAAACAGAAGCAAGACCGTCTTGCGATCTCCGTTACATGCGCTGCAAACAGCTTCTGACGCCTGGGGTGCGTGCGTCTTTCTACGGAGTTGTCTAACCTCGCATGAACATCCGATATGTCTCATTATTGGTCTCCTCAGTATAGCCGTAGCCCAACTCCCTCAGAAACTTTTGTAACTCTGCTTCTGCTTCGGGCGGGGTCTGGATGCCTGCTAGGATCTTTGCAATATCACCTCCGTAATTGCGGTAGTGGAAGAGCGAGATGTTGAAGCCAGGCTGCAGAGTGGTCAAGAAATTGTAGAGCGCACCGCCTCGTTCAGGAAATTCGAACGCGAACAGTCGCTCGTTTGCAGCGTTGCTTCTGCCACCAATAAGATACCGAACATGCGACTTCGCAATTTCGTCGCCCGTCACGTCCCTGGGGATCATGCCTTCCTCCTCTAACCGGTACATCAGGTCTTGAACATCTCGAACCCGGGTTGCGGCCGCCACTTGTATGCCAATCAATATGTTTGCGGCTGCTTCTGTAGCGTAGCGATAGCAGAATTCCGTGACGACCAACGGATTGACGGCCTCAACGAGCTTGGCAAAAGCACCTGGTTTCTCCGGAATGGTGACTGCTAATAACGCTTCCTTCTTCTCGCCGATAGCAGCGCGTTCCGCGACGAACCGGAGTCGGTCGAAATTCATGTTCGCTCCTGATGACACAGCGACAAGTTGTCGTCTGGTGTCTTGCGAAGGATTTGATGCCACATATCTGCGATCAATCATGTTAGTGTTTGTACTGATATGTCCACTTCCGTGCTTACTTCTTGAGGCCTGCCAACGAGAGTGCACCAGCCGGTTCCAGGATGGATCTTGTGTCCTCGTATACGTCCTTGATAGCAGCACAGATAGCATCTGTATCGACTTGAATGACTTCGTCCACGACTTCTTGGCAGAGACGGAAGGTTTCAGCACCAACTGTCTTCACAGCTGCACCATCTGCAAATAGTCCAACGCTGGGAAGCGTCACCCTCTTGCCAAGCTTGAGTGATTGCACCTGTTTTGACACAAAGTCAGCAAATCTCGCATCGAATGAAGGGCTGCTTTTCGAAGTCCTAGTGCCCTGAATTCCTCGTAGACCGTTTTCCAAACCTACAAGAGCATTTGCATCGAAAGTCTCGACACCAATAATCTTCACGTGTGGCGCCATACGCTTTACCCAAGTCCCGACTCCCGCAATCAAACCTCCGCCCCCAACACAACAGAAGATGGCCTCGAGCTTATCTAGGTCTGCTTGATTAAGGATTTCCTGGCCGATGGTGCCTTGCCCAGCAATGACGTATGGATCATCGAAGGGAGGTATGTTTGTCAGACCTGCAAGGCGGAGAGAACCGTCAGCAGAGGTCTTGAGGCCACGCTTCCGAGCAAAGCAATCTAGACAGAAGCAGTATGTGCGATCTGGCGAGGAAAGCTGCGGTTGGGAAGCGAAGTTACGACTGCGGTCGCTACCTTCCAGTGTGGATTTACTAACCATTGGCTTCCGCACGTCGATTGCATTCTGCTTTTGCTTCATCAAAATCAGCTCCGTAGAGGACGACATTACCGCCAAGTCTGGAGACATTCTGGTGCTTGATAGCTGGAGTGCCGAGAGGCATTGTAATGGTGGCCGGAATGCGAAGTTTTCGTGCGGAAAAAGCGACTCCTTGAGCATGATTACCAGCTGAACAGGCAATTACGCCCTTCCATCGTTCCTCTTTGTTGAGATGTGCCATTTTATTGTAAGCACCTCGAAGCTTGAATGAAAAGACTGGAAGCAAGTCTTCGCGCTTCAGCATCACGGTCGTTTCTAGCCGGTTGCTGAGGTTGACAGCGTGCGTAAGAGGGGTCTGTTCCACGACATCGTAGACTTTGGCTGTTGAGATCATGCGAATATACTAGGATGCTGTTCAGCCAACTTTGTCACTTCCAAGCATGAATCCGCATTCGAAAGATCGTAGGAGGCTATTGGTGGACTAGCTTTAGCTCTGATACACTTACGTCTGGGTGCCCATTCGGCAGTAGAAGATGGTCTGGAATGACTGCACTCGTCTTTTCTCGCGGCGTCAAGGAAGGTGGAGAAGGATTGGTGGAGTATTCAGTCAACGCCAGCTGGGTATGCCTTGGTTTTGGCGTTGTTGGTACCACAGGTTCCGAGGACTGCCGCGAGTGGCCATTCGTGCTGCTCTCTGTTGTACTCTGTGTTGTTGACTCCGTTATATGAGTGCCATTGGGCACTTCAATCTCCTCGTTCATTGCGCTGTTGCTCTCATGTGCGGAAGCAACCGGGAAAAAGTCGATCGCTATATTTCGATGAGAACCGAAGGAAAGCTGGACTTCACGACCGTATCGTCTGGTCAGTCAATTATGTGAGTCGAGGCGCGAGGCGGTGGGCGTTTACGAAATTTGGACATGGCCGAGCCAACCTGCATTTCGGAGGGCCTGTCGCTGCATAAGGTTGCCGCTATTTCATGGCCCGCTTTTCGTGCCGAAAGTGAATCTGCCCTCGAATGCCGGACTACATCATCACTTTTGCAAAGCACCGTTGCATGGCTGCGCAGATTTGCAATTGGACATCGCTCCAAGGGATTCCGCACCGAGTCTGATACCCATACTCAATCACGTCGGAGCCAATCCGCACTGAAGAACGAATTACTGCAGTGGTACAAGAGCACGCGAGAACACAGACTATGTCTGTCCCAGGCAACATTAACACGGCCCCTCCGCCTTCATCGTTCGATGACAATGTGGATTTCTACGAAGAATCAAAATGGGCGAAGCTGAAAAGACGGCTGAAGGAGGAGCCGCTGATCCCCCTGGGTTGCGCCTTAACGTGCTGGGCATTATACGAAGCGTAAGAAGCGCCTCGGTCATCCGCAGATGTTTTGTCGCCCGAAACTGATGTCAGGGCAGTACGCGATCGATAAAGTCAGGCGACAAGTACAGGACGAACCGAATGTTCCGAAGACGTATCTACGCACAAGGATTCACAATTCTGGCAATGATTGCTGGCTCAGCATACTGGGAGGGCGACAGAGCCAAGCGCAAGCAATATGACGGGCTTCTCGAGGAGAAACAGAAAAAGGAGAGGCATGAGGCCTGGCTGAGGGAATTGGAGATTCGTGACGAGGAAGAGCAAGAACTGCGCAAGTTACGAAGTAAGCTCATGCAGGGTCGAACTGCAGAGAAGCAAAAGTTCAACCAAGACGAGCGGAAATTACTAGAGGAGAAGCAGAGGAAGGACTCTGGACAAGAAGCTGGCGGGCATGGCAGTATTCGGAGCGTACTCGAAGCGAGCGAAAGCAGAAGGAATGGCGGCATACTTGATTCTGCTATAGCGCTTTGGCGGAGTCGGAGATGAGCAGTGGACGCGTGAGTGTACGGACGAGAATATGGGTCGGCTTGCTCCCCCTGTACAGATATATTGGCCCGTGGAGCTTCCTTGTTCATCAAAAGTCGAAGTGATGGGGCGACAGCTGCGGACCTCAAGCTTCGAGTGCTACCAGTAACAACGAGCGCGTATAAGTTGAATGCAACCTCTACCATTGGTTTGCACTCGTTGCCTCCAAGTTTACAGCTGACCGATTTCGCACTGCACACTGCGCAACTTGCGCCCACTCAATACACCCTCACAAATGGCGTTCCTCGCTCTCCCTGCCGAAACTCATGGACTTATTGCGGAATTCATGACAGACGAGACACTGATCTCTACCCGGCTCGTGAGCAGGCAATATCACGATCTGATATGGGATCAATTCTGCGCTCGCCACGTCGCCCAACTTAAGTGCTGCATCCAGAACCCGGATCGTGTACGAAGGCTGAAGAACATCACATCTACAGAGGCAATGCTCGCCAAAGTTCGGAACGTTATCTTCACATTCGATCCCTTGGAGGACTTGTATTGGACAGATATGCAGACATCGGCTACACCACCCGCAGAAAACTCCTTTCCTGCTGGCGTTCCAGCCGCGCAACAAGAGAGGCGACATCGTTCCACGCAACTCTCAGAATACAAGCATCTAGCAAGCTCGTTTCGCAGTCAGATTCCGAACTCAGAAGATCTGAGATCAGTACTAACGGGGCTAAAAACATTGCCATCGGCTCGAATATTGCTCTTGTTTGGTCGCATGAAGGATGTGGTCTTTCACAAGAAATATACTGGTGAACATGTAGCTCAAAGCTTGCTTAAAGCGATTGGCAACTTTCGTTGTCCAGTCATAGGCCTGTGGTTTCCGAACACGTCACGCATCAATTTCGGAATGCCGGGAACGCCTTGGGCAAGGTGTATCGCTGAGAGTCTTGAACACCTCGAGGAGATCGCATACGCTCCAGATTACTCCGAAGTCGAGTCAAACGAGGGAATGATAACGGGCAGCAATCAGCGGAGCGCGAACAAGTGAAGGTCCAGACGCGACAGGCAGTCACTACAATGATTGCAAAGGCGAGAAAGCTGCAGTGCCTTGGAGTTTTCTACCGTCGAGAGGAAGACCATGCTAGGATGAAGCTCATTGCGTCCGAGATGCTTTCTGCCAACAAGCTGGCGAACTTGCAACTCCTGTGGCTCAGCCATGGGCACATCCAGCCTGCGGATCTTTTAAGTGCACTGTGGCGATGTCGCAACACGCTGGTCAGGATAGTCTTGGAAGGGGTGGTCCTGGATCCGTCAGAGCGGAGTTGGCCTCTTGTGCTGCAGTCCCTTCTCGAGATGCCCTCCTTGAGCCTCGTCCGGATCCGCGAGGTGGCTGAGTGGGACGCGGATGGCTCCAAAACATCTGTGTTGATGAGAAAGTCAGATCAGATGCATGTAATCCAGAGTGGCGATACGTCTCCTAATGGCGAAGGAAATGCTTCCCAGGGTGACGGCTATACGACCGCACTCAAGCTGGATGGCGTAGCAGGAGTGATGCGTGGTCTAAAAGCAATCCTTGAGCGTGCATGTGGATTACACTACCGACCTTTGTGACTGCGCCTGCCACGAACTGGAATTACAAGCCTTCAGATTATGTCCTTGCATTGACGAGGGTAGCATGGTAGCGGTTGCTTAAAGTCGGCATCGCCTCTCCAATACTGTTGCCGCCGCTGCAAAACAGGAACCGCCGATCGACTCCGCCTGTGTGGAAATATCAGTAATACCACTATCGTCACGGTCATCTCACTCGCACCCTGCTCGTCGAAACATTGCACAGCAGCCCAGGGCTGCCTTTCTTCTCGGCATCAACAAGCACGATTCCTTCGATCTAGCGCTCCCTCCGCCGTCCACTGCCTAGATTCGAAGTACATTGCACTCCATCATCATCGATTAACTTGAAGATATCGCTGACGACCTACTCAGATGGGGATCTCTGTCATAGTCACGTGTGCCATCACTCTTTGCGCCATCATCGTGTCCGAGGGGATCATGGATCATCGCCGGGAAAAGAAGAAAAAGGCATTCAGGAAAAGTCGCTGCACATGTACCAAAAAGGTCGTGGCGGTGACCGCAGCAGCAGCAGCAGCACCGTCTGTGGCCTCAGCTGCGGCTGTGCCGTGGATGTTCGCAACAGATGCAGTTGTGTCGATCGCGTCCGGTCCTATCGCTCCAGCAGTAGCTCTGCCTGCGATAGCTGCGCCAGAAACTCGACTTGCAACGCCAGCGGAGAAGTTCGATATATTGATGCGATGGCCATACTTACCTCTCACCGGACATGGACCCCAACAGAGCAGCTGGGTACCACTTGGTGTTTCACCAATGACTGGATTCTTTGACATTGTCTCAATGACGCCTGTGACATCTGCCTAGCTAGGCGCAATGTTTTCCCCCTAGAAAGGAACAACGTCGGATATTGCCGCTTCACGACTACCAAAGGATATTGGTGTGCGCTTTCTGCAGCAACTCATGTAAGTTCATAGGTATGCCATAGTGACATTATGCCCCGCTGATCGTGTGCAGCCTTCTGGCAGCCATATCGTCTCGCTGTTGTTGGAGATCAGATAAAGGGTGTGATCCGAATGGAAAATCATTGAAGACAGTGGACTCAGGTCACCTCACGACTCCGACCTTGATGAAGGGAGAACATCCTGCTAGGCAAGCGACCTTTAGTTGCTGGGCCAGGAGGTGCTAACAAGGCATCGGCTTGTATCGCCACCGCTGCTGATGGTAAGCTAGAGATATTTTTTTGGGTCACCGTGTCATGGTACTAGACTATGGTCTGCCTGGTCTACCCGAGTCTCTGGAGAACTGCGCCATAACGGTTTCTAGAACGGTGTCTGCAAACAATGGTTGGAGCAGGCGTGCTTGGAAGATCAACTTGATAGATGGCATTGCGCTGAGCAGAGAACCTAGTCACAATTTGTTCCTGAGAAGATACCTTGCGCTATACCCAAAGTCATGGCCACTCACTTTGGTAATTACTATGGCGCATATCATACTTGGGATCCTACTTCAAGTTCTCGAGTGCACATCCCAGTTCATCATCAACAGATCACTCCTCTCCTCGGCTGATAATTCTTCCGGCGCATCTGCATTCCCAAACCTTCCCACCCGCACATTTCCAAGATTATCTCGCACTGGTATTCATCGCCACAACACCATTCTCATCTTTCCCCTCGATACCCAATGTCCAAACCAGATCAATTTCTCACACCCTCAACCTCCCCACAGCCATTCCCCCTCCTCTCCCTCCCCACCGAACTCTGGCTCCAAATCTGCACTCTCCATATCGACTCTCTCGACCCGATCCCATGGTCCCCATGGGTATCTCCCTCCACCGGTGCCAGAATCCAGAACTCCCGGATCCCACCTCCCGCCATCTTACAAGTCTGTCACCCGATCCGGATCGAATTTCTTCCCTACTACTACGCCACCAAAGTGCGGTTGTACGTCCACGATGATAATTTCGCGTGGGTGCTACGACGTATGGGGCAGTGGTTGAGGGGGATTGGGGAGGAGGGGAGGAGGGCGATCGGGGAGGCTTGGTGTTTGGGGAGTCAGGTGGGGTTTGGTTTGGAGGAGGTACTGGGGAGGGAGTGGTGGGGTTTGAGGTTTGAGGTTGGGGATTGTGAGGAGTGGGCATTGGAGGAAGGGAGGAAGGGAAGGGCAGATCTGGCGGCTTATTTGTGGAGGAGGAGATTGGTTTTCAGTTAGCTGAGGGGATTTGGGAAGGAGACGGGCTGAGGAGTCAAGGGATTTGAATTTTGGTGAGGCGTTATAACGCCAATCGTTCTCGACGGCAGCTATCCTGAACGTGACAGCGTGCCTACCTAAAGTTCAAGTGCGGAGAAGCATTCATGATTCATTTCTACAGCACATCGTCTCCCAGTCACTACGATCGAGCGAGTGCTCACCACATATCCAGTGTCCATATGAGACGAATGGATACTCAACCGAACCCTTTTTACATCAATTCATACTCCCAATATCCTATATTACTCTATGTCCAATCCTATAACCTAGTCCAAATCTAACCCACCTCACCTCCTACTTCCTCAAAGCATCGTTCTTACTCGCCTCACCCTCTTTCTCCATACCCTCACACCCCACCGCCTTACCCGCAATCTCCTCAGCCTTTCCGAACCCACTCACATTAGGATCTCGGTTCGCAGACGCTTGCTTCATCGCATCGATTCCTAGCAAAGCAGTGTTAGCCGAAAGTCGAGCGAGTTCCTCGATTTATCAACGTTCCAGGTCCAAACCAATGGAGGAGTTTCCGCTGGCTGCACGTAAACTCACCTTGCTGTTTATCTGCGGCACCGCTCTCTTTCCAAGCTTCTGAGCCGGTGACGGCACCCACGCCAGCTTCGGCTTGGCCTTTGACGTATTGGGCGTGGCCGCCGACGAGGGAAGGATGGTCTTGAGGGCCTTGGCCGGATGACATTGTGATTTGGATTGATGTGGTTGGATGTGTGGAATCTGGACAGGGTCGAACTGGTATGTTTCCGAGGGGTCGTTGTTGAAGGCTACTTAAAAGTATTGCTAAAGCAGTTGTGAGCCTCGGTGGTTTACTATATTTGCCTCTGCAAGGTCTCGTGTACTAGTGGTGCTGCATGGAACTATATATGATTACATCATGAATTGCGGTAGATCTGGTGACATCATACTGATCATGATCGTGCTAGCAACCTGAAGATACGAAAATAGCACAGCTTGATGAAGGGATCCGTAAATGTCCTTTGAAGTTGCAGATACTATTCAGCCTGTGTCGCCTAGGACGTGATGCTCTCGTGTGTCACCTCTGCAATAGCAGTATAAGCTGACTTTCTCCAGCTTGCGACCAATCTGCGACTTTGCTAAGCCACAAGCCAGTAGTTCATGCACACACAGTGCCTCTGAGCATGCTGAAACCAGCCCGCAAAGGGCTCTGTCCGGAGCTTTTCGTGAGGTATGTCCTCCATCTCTGAGCCACATCTACGGCATATTCTCAGTGTGGCATCAGGAGGGACTTGTACCTTTCTCAGCACGTCGATAGTCCTGCCGTCGGTTCTCTTGTTGCTCCAGAGTTGCAGGAAGCTTGTGTCGTGGAAATGGAGTCGACCCAGGTCAATGGTCTCGATGAGCTTTGGCAATGTATCCTCCAGTAAGCTATTGACAGCAGGTTCAAGCTCGGTCGGTATGACGCCTTCAACCATCATGTTGATTTCCAGCTCCCCTCTTCGTTCTGCAGAAAGATTCGATCTGGTATAGGCCTGCCTAGCTGCTTGATCAAACTCGGCCATCATTTGTTCAAATTGCTGCAGTTTGAACGGCAGCTGTCCAGCTAAAGTGAAGACTGCCTCCATCTCCTGTCGTTCAACAACGGATTGTGTTCGTGGGATGACTGTTTGTAGGCACTGGAAATATTTAACAACCCAGATGGTTTGAAAGCGGACAAGTGCACGAGAGAAGCTGCATAGCAAGAGATGAACAGCTGGGTTACCGCTGGTCGCCACGAGCTTTTCGATGGCTTCTTTGGCTGTGCATCCTGCTTTGAGGTCTCGTTTGATGGTAACAACCGTGTTGACAATATACACTATTAGGTCTAGGCACCACCTTACTAGTCCTCGGACGAAGTGGACAGACTCAGGTGAGATCGCCTTGGCATCGGATCGGCCACACGTTGAGGCCAAAGCTGTTCCAGCGAGGCGCAAGTTTAAAATCGTGAAGGCATACTGCGCGGCGAAATTCCTCTCGCCAGTAAGCGAGTCAGTCCCGAGTGCCAGCTGCGCACTAAGGCAGCGCGGGACCAGAGGTTCCTTGAGAACGATCATTTGCTGGCGACTGTTCTCTTGCATCGAAATGTCCGGGCTTCTATTCAGCATCCGGAAGATCATCTTTACAACCAGTGATCGAATCTCAAGGGAAGCGTCCGGAGGGAGGAGTGCCAGAGTTTCGTCGCTAGCCATGTTGTTGTAGCACAAGAAAGCAAACTGCCGCGCAATACATACTGCCGCTGCTTCGATGTATGGTCTGTCATCACTAATGCCATCATCCATAACGTGCCAGCCGCGTGTCAGTTTCATGCACTGGGCGTGGATCTTCTTGTCGATTCCGACCCAAGCAAGGCCACTGGCATCACCAGACATGGCAGTGTGTAATCTGTGTTCGCCAGGAACATGGTCAAAGCCGCTTTGATGGAGATTAGAGACCGCTTCAGTGCTTCCAAATGGGCCCAATGGTTCCAGACTGACTCGATCTCGCAGGTCTACACTACCGTCGCTGTTCGCAAGAGCCAAAATTGTGTCAAACATTTGAGATTCCACAGTCAAGATGACCTTGCCATTGGTCATGACATCTGGGTCTCTCTTGAGTACGGTCACTTGGTTCAGGACGTGGTTCGTATTCCCACCAGGCTTCAGTCTGGTAAAACTTTCGTGCAGCGTCGGCGCGAACGTCTCTACGCGCCATCGAGCGATGGCGCTCACTGGCGTCTGATTTTGCGACGGCTCTGACGAGAGAGCGGCATGCGTGAAAACCGCGAGGATGTTAGGAAGGGTAACAGTCTGTTGTGCAGCTTCTGGCACCTGAGGAATGATCCGCAAATGGGTCAGCTTTGCCGCACCAATCTGCTGCGCCCGAACGTTGTTCACAGCAGTCAAGTGGTGTACGTCGATAGCTGGCTCTACCCTCATGAAGTTCACACCAGGGCCGCGACTTTGCTGTGAAGCGTTCCAGGCGATCGAAACTCTGTACAGTCGCAATCTTGAGGCGCTGTCATACGTGACTGCGAGGAGGTCAGAGTTGTCTTCGCCGAGAGCAGCATGTGTCACAAGGCCGTCTGAAGTGCGGATGGTATCCAGCATCACACTCGTTGACTGCCAGCCCTGTCCTTCATTCTGATAGCACAGAGTAAGTTCTGTGGAACGACTGATGTGAAGAAATGCGTGCCTTCCGTCCGCAGGGTGGTGAGCACGAAGTCCGTGTTGATCGCGCTGCTTCATAGCTGCATCCCACCGATTGCCAACCTTATGCGCTGCGTCGATGTATGGTCCCTATAAATGGTTAGCAAGACGACAATGGAACTTATGTCGAAGGGCTGCTGACTCTGAACTCTGCCGGGAATAACGCAAGCCAGTGGAGGCCGACGATTGCGTTGAGCTCATGACGAGAATCATCCCGTGGTAGATCGCCTTGGGAAACGGTCATCTTCCCCAAGGCACCGGTCAAGGAAGGCAGATGGACATGGCCAGCATCGTCGATCGCGGCAAGATCTATACCAATGCCATTGAATTGAATGTGTACAAATTTGCGACCTTCAGGTGCTTTCAATGGGTATTTCGAATCGTCGCTGATAGTCCAATTGCCAGTCTTCTTGTCTCTGATCATGGCTCGGAAGGTGATTTGAGAGCCATCTGGCGAAATTTGCGCGATGCTGCCAGTATTGGACCATGCTAGCTTCCTATCTATACGGTTACTATGGGCTCGATGGCGAGGAGGCCTGATGTCTTACTGACTCACGTGCAACATCCGCGGCTTTGCATTTCTGCTATCCGCAAGATCAAGGATGCTGGAAGAGGCGCGGCAGGTATTGCAATGCCACCATCAAGACTTACAGGCGCCTCTCCAAAGAGGTCATCCATCGCGCTATCCATCATGGAAGCATCAGGCAGATCGCCCAAAGGACCTTCCAGATTGGTGGCATCCATGGCGCGCCGAATGCTTGCGACCCGGCAAGGCAGCCTGGCTCAAAAGCCTTCCAAATTCGGCCGTATGGTATCGAAACTGTCGCTACCGGTGAGGTTCTTGTGCTTCTCCATTCAAGCACAGACACTGGTGATGTGCGCCACTAGGAAACAGTGTTGTATGGTGTGGACTGGATCGGGAGGCCAGGTGGGAAGCTGAATGGCTTCAAAGCATCGCCGGCTGATGGCTTTCTGCAGGGCCACCACCACAGTAATCTCAGGATGTATCTACGGCAATATCGCAAGTGCTTTGATGGTCGAGAAGAACAAAGGACCGGAAGTGAACAATTATCGGAATTCGATGCCGGAATTGGCGGTCTCGTTCGGATATTGTTGGTTTGTTTACTATTCGGCTACACCCGTCGCGCATAACCGTGCTCGAGTCGTACCAACCTCCTCTTTCACGACCACGCTCTACACGCAACGCATTCACCGCGCGCCAGTACCCGCCAGTCGTTATTGTACGAGTAGAACGACGATGCTGTTGTCCACGTAACGTTTCCGATTTCATCCCCGGCTGGTCTCGCGCCTGCCCGTCGCCCGTCGCCCGTTCCACCTGCTTTCTCACGTCCGCCTCGCCTTTCGACTACCAGCCATGGACCGCGACGCGCCTTCCGACGACAGTGGGCTGTCCTCTCCCCTGAGCAGCGTCCCTTCTTCGCCATTGACCGAGTTTTCCACTTCGCCCAGTCCGCCGCCCGAGATGCGCTCTTTGTCGCGTCGCAGCTCTGGTCCATACCCTTCCCCGCCCGCATCACAGCAGACGTCACAAATTGGCTCGCCAGTTCCAGATGGCATGGACTCTAAAGCCTCATCCGACCGCGAGGACCGTCCTGCTAAGCGCCGGAGAATCACGTTGGAGAAAGAGCGCACCACAGAATACTTGGACCTCCGTTCCAAAACCATTGATCCGGAACAACAAGTACAACTTGACCGGCTGATCAATGTACTACACAAGCGCCAGAAGATTGTCGTGATTGCCGGGGCTGGCATATCCGTTTCCGCTGGTAGTAAGTACCGCACTGCTGCCAGCTCTCAATGACGCGTCAGAGTGCTAACCACACCACCCAGTCCCTGATTTTCGCTCATCGCAAGGCTTGTTTCGAAGTCTCAAAGAAGAATACAATCTAAAAGGATCCGGAAAGCACCTGTTCGACGCGTCTGTTTACAAGGACGATGTGTCCACTTCATCTTTCCACGACATGGTCAGCACCATGTCGCGTCTCACCAAGGACGCCAAGCCAACAGCATTCCACCACATGCTAGCAACTATTGCCCAGGAAGATCGTCTGCTTCGATTGTACTCGCAAAATGTCGACGGCATTGATACATCACTCGGGCCACTGAAGACATCAGTACCGCTACGAAAGGATTGCGACAACAAATGGCCGCGCACTGTCCAGCTTCATGGGGGCCTGGACTACATGGTTTGTTCCAAATGTCACGAGCTTTCCGACCTGGACCCAAGCCTTTTCGATGGACCCATACCACCGTTGTGTTCGAGGTGTGAGGAGATTAATGATATCCGCACGAACCACGAGGGCAAACGAAGTCACGGTATTGGTAGATTACGACCGCGTATGGTCTTATACAATGAACACAACCCAGACGACGAGGCTATTGGCGCAGTGACAAAGGACGACCTGCGAAAACGACCAGACGCTGTGATTGTGGTCGGAACTACACTGAAGGTGCCAGGCGTAAGGAGAATTGTTCGCGAAATGTGCGCCACTGTACGCGACCGGAGGGGAGGCGTCGCCATCTGGATCAACAGTGACCCACCACCCATTGCCAAGGATCTGGAGGACTGCTGGGACATCATTGTCCAAGGGCCGTGCGATGAAGTTGCGCGACACGCTGCGATGCGCAAATGGGATGTGCCAGTGACATCTGGAGAGTTTGCGGAAGTCAGCGAAGAGGACGCTCTGAAAGTCGCTGCAAAGAGCATGCGCGTCCAGCTTCCAAATTGCGCGATCAGACACGCAGCGAAGGAACCTCTACCTTCTGAGCTTCACAAGAACAACAGCTTCAGGCCGCCGCTTCCCGATGAGACGCCACAGAAACCTATGGAACATGGTCCTATCGATTGGAGTCCGATGGTTATCCCGAGAAGTTCGATTGTGTCGAGCATTGAGGATGATGAACTGGCAGGCGACAGTATCACTGTACTACCGGACGACACCAGTTCCATGACTGCGATTGGACTACTTACTCCTTCAAAATCCCGTCGTAACTCACCCATCGAAAAGGCGGCTGCCAAGAAGCCGGGAACAACCCTTAACGACAAGCTGAAAGCAAGCACAAAGAAACAGGTAGCGGTCAAAGCTACAACCAAAACGGTTGCAGTCACCATGAAGAAGGGTTCCGCGGGCACGAAGACGACCAAGAAGACCACGACTCAGACCAAGGCTAAGAATGCTGCAAGCGTGAAAGCTAAAGCCGCTCCAAGGATCTCGCTCAAGAACTCATTTGCGCCAACTAAGGCTGCTTCAATCGCGCTGAAGGTCAGCAAGAAGGACATCGAGAACGCAGCCAATAGTCCTAGCAATCTGCGAGCTGTCCTCAACGCTTCCTCGGAGCCGATGCACCCACTATCACCACAGGACCCTCGTAACAATGCATCGCCATTGCGAGCACATGACGAGGACGTGGCCAAGCAGCAATCAGAGGATCTCCAAAGAAGTCGGATGAGTATCCCAGAGATCATGAATTAGGAGTTACGGTCCTCTCGTGTATCGTCATCGTTATCTCGTATCCATCGTTCTGGAATCGCGATTTATATTGGTTGAGGGGTGGCTGTTGTCACGAATAGAAGCGGAGGATCATCTGTTCTCTGAAGCTCATAGCAACAGTTTTGTTGCGCTCGCATCTTTGGCAACGGCGTTCTGAAGGCCAGCTGGTCAATTTGGCCAACCCTGGGGATATTGCATGCGACCTACGCCGCTGCGTGGACTGCATATCGCGCATCCTTACTAGCGAGGAGAGACCCTGCTGATGCCGAAAACAGAGGGTATTGTTCTGTGTATAGCTCGCACCGTTTGAGAAGATGGAAGGTTCTTTGGTACTGCCAGCGCCAAGTGCACATCAGCGCCGGAATATCTATGAATGAGAGAATAGTGTTCAATGAGACTAATCAATCAATTCAGATCATATCCCACAGCTCCATAACCTTTTTGCCTCGTTGCGCCTGCTATGTCACAGATTTCTCCATGTTCATACATCGCCGCTATCTGGGGTATCTCAGTTTCAATCACAGTCATGTCACGCTCTCTCGAGGCCATCATCTCGTACCCGTCGTCTTCGGCACCGGTGCCCTCTCTGCAGCAGGCAACGGTCTCCCCGCACTATCCGTCCTACTCACCAATCTCGGCGGCGGAATCTCATTCTCATCTTTCAACCTCCTCCCTCCAGCCAAACTTGCTGCTTCGACTTCTTCCTCACTACTCTCTCCATCGCCTCCACTGCCTTTATACATACTGCCGGAACTCGCCTGCCTCTGCCTCTGCCTCCTTCGATCCGAATTCAGCATACCGGCACGTTCGTCCGCATATTCATCTTCCTCCTCCTCATCCCCCTCCACAAGTTCTCCCTCCTGCGTCTCCACATCGGGAGGCGAAATCCATTCCTTCGGCACCATGCACGGCAGCGCCAAACCCACACTCGCGGCACGATTTAACCACGGCGGCGCCGGCTTGCCCGTCAACGCCTGACAGAGCGCATTGGTGAAGTGATTACAATTGTGCGTCAAGAGGTTGTAGCTCGGGCCGAGGAATTTCTCGGAGACGTCTTTGATGGTTTGGTTGACTTCCGCTTCGGAGGAGAAGGTGAAGCCTTGCAGAATGCTGGTCCGGAAAGTCCCACCCGGCGGGAGGAATTTGGGCGCGGTGTAGTAGACGCCGGTGGTGTTGCGTTTGGAGTGGCCGCCATAGGCGTACTCGCGGCCGCCAATTACGACGCCGGAGTGCAAGAGGGAGCCGCCGAGGGTCCAGAGAAGGGAGGAGAGACGGCCGGGCTTGGGACTGGTTAGTGCATGCGATTGCTTGGGTATGGGGAAGGGTGGGGGTACGGGTAAGAGGTCATAGATGTTTATTATGACTTCGGTTTTTTGGGCTGAGAGATTGCGGGCGTGTGAGCTCGAGGAAGCTATGGAGTTGGACGTGGAGCGGCGGGTTCGGGAAGATTTTTTGGAGGTTGACGACATGGTCCTAGGTTGGTCTGGTGGCTTGGTATGTCATATAGGGACAGTTGTATGGATGTAGGTCTTTGGATACTTGTCCGCCATGTTGGACGTTCCATGTTGATTCGAGATGCAAGTGTCCAAGCTCGGCTAGCAGCGGGGTGCGGGTCCCTGCAGCAGATTGGACAGGGATGTGGCATGGTCGGTGCGCGCTCGAAGGGGACCTCACCTCTCACATCGGCAGCTTGATGCTCTCACATGCAGTTCAGTCGGGGCATCTTCATGCACGGCGTTTGCGAAGTTAAGTCTCATGACAATCGTGCCTGCCTTCCGATCGCTTGGCCATGAAGTTGATGCGCAGCATCATGTCTACTCTCTCCAAGGGTCCGTGTGGTGACACCAATACTGGCTATAAGTATAGCGCAGCCTGCTCGAGGTACTTGGTTAGACGCCAGCTGATACATTATGGGGCATATTTTATGCTCGTCTCATACGGCAGGGCAGCGAGCAACAGTGATCGTCGGTAAATCCCATCTGAGCTAATCGACAGATTCCATACTTGTGAAAGTTGAAGAGAGACTTGTCAGGCTTCTGAGTGCGTCGCAACGCACGGCCATGACGAATCTCGATGTCACTTTTGCAAACCCTTCAACGTCCGACTCACTTATGCCGCCTCTTCTTCGCCATCGATAATCCGCACTGCGTCGCATAAGGCATCAAGTCGCCCGCCATGGATGTCAGCACAATCGACGAGTCTTTCTTCCATGAGATGGATCAATTCTTCAAGCAGCAGGGTGTGGATGTACTGGTGCACAAATCCGACAAGACATCTCTCCACAAACGAACCAAGGAATTGATGATGAACATGGAATTTTCAGATGCTATGTCACAATTTTTGGACAGCTACGACGAGCCCGATCCCGTGCACGGCTATCGATATCAGAAGTACCCTCATGATTCAGCCGCATCTCCACCCGCTTGTATTCAGCATTGCGAGCCATGTTCGGAACAATACCACGGGCCCAGGCAGGTCGCACGATCCGATTATCAGCAATCGCTCACTGACGACGAGGCTCGCATTACCATCAATAAGCTGAAATATTCGACGCTGAAGAACACTGATTACATTAGGACCCAGCTCGACAAGTATGGAGACGCCATTGTTTCGATATGGCACAGTCTGACGACGTCGAAGCGGGTTGTACTACTCCGCAAAGCAATGCCGGAAATGTACCCACGCAAAGGCTTCCCCATCGTTGAAATGTGGCGGACAAGCTTCGGCAAGCAGAAGGCTAAAGAGCATCGGAATCTACAATTGCTCCCTTGGCTTGATTCCGAGACTTTCAGTCAGAATCTGGAGGACCTCATAGCCTTGCTCTATAATCGCACTCGCTTCAAGCCCGTCGATTGGGCGCTCTTCGACAACCACTTCCTCCGATATCCCTTCACCAACTGCTTTGTCCGCACATCGTACAATCCACATTGTGTGGTGATGTACGGTGGTCAATATGGACAGCTCGTGTCGTGGGCAAAAGAGCCTGCACACAGCCTCGACGTCATCGGATTCCCGCGCGCACTCTTGGTTTTCGAAGCTCAACACGCAATATCGTCTTTCCTTCGCCAAATCTGCGATGTCCTACGAGATTGCGCAGCGCCCACAGTCCTCTCTGCAAGAGCCAATCTTGACGCTTGGGCAGCAAACGGATTTTCTCAACACGCTGGGTGGACGACTCAATATCGTGTACACAGCTCACCTTGCTCTCCTCCGCCCGTCTTTGACTTGACCAGAATCATCGAGTCACTGCGTACAAGACTTTGAGCATCTCAAGACGAGCTCTGGCTGCTCCAGACCGAGCCCGCATATCTCCATCAGTACCTTGATCTGTTGCAAGGCTCCTCTTTCTCCAAATATCGCAGTAAAGAGCAAACGCAAGAAACAAGGGTGGAGCTCGCAATGAAAGTCCTTAGAAACATTGAGGATTGGCAAAATCTCGTGACTGAAGCAGAGTGCACGCTGAAAGCCCTCCGTCGGTCGAAGGGGCCAGTGAAGCCAGGGAAAACACTACCTGAGTTGTATGAGATTGCCCTCTCCTGCTTCGAAAGGTTGCTGGACGTTCAATTCAAGACCCACGGAAACCACTTGAGTGACGTGCTCTGCTGCTCTCGGAGTTTCAAAGACTACTGTACAGGTGAAAAAGACGGAAAGCTTTTCATCGATGTGAGGGGCAGGAACGTGATGGCCGAAGACCCCTTGTTCTACCATATTCTCGAGTTAGCCCGTTGGGACGAGCGGGAGTCGTATCTGCCTAGCTATCATCTTCGCATGTTGGAAAGCATCATTGGTGCATCCCGTGAGCAGTCAGCACGAGTCGACTCACTGCTATCTCATACCATCTCGGACATGGCCGTCATTGATGAGGTGCTGGTGGCCATCCGCCTTCACAGACCACGGAGTCGGGATTCACACCACTTCAACAAGACCAACTACGTCCGCGAAGAGTTCGGGCCGAAATTGTTCGATGCGTGCGTAACCCTCTACGCGCACAAAGGCCACGGTTACGGGGCACTGCTGGATCCTCTTGATGAATTTCCGTCTTTACCAGTTCCGTCCGGCAAGGTCAACAGACCGGCTTTGACAGTGTTTGATCGCGCGCACAGTGGCCTTCAACGCGTCTGGAACAAAGTCTATTCATGGAAGTGGCAAGCACTCAAAGAGATGGAGTACACTCCAGGGGAGGTCTCCACACGCATGGAGATTCTTGGCGCGAGCACCGGCGATCAGTACCACGAAGCATTGGGAAAGGAAAGGGCTGCTCTGCTAGCTGCTGTGGAGGCTAAAGGTAAGATCGACCTCCAGTGATATTACATGGACAATGCAAGCTGACCGTGAACTAGAGCACGGCATTGCTCTGCGCCAGCAGAGGGCCCGAATCAATATTGGAGAGGCTAAAAGCCCCGTGCAGAGCCATTGGGGCAACGACGGGTCCTCCGCTTCTGCAGCTGTACCCACAAGAACCAAAGCCAAGACACGTCCGGACTTCCCTACGGGGACAGCGTTGGCACTTAGGCCTCTGGAGGCTTCGACAGAGCCACTAGAAGCTCGCAAACCCAGAATTTCGGTCCGCAACAGCAGCTTACTCCTGTTTCAGAAGATGCTCGATGCCGTGATTGAACCTGAGGGTGATATCAAATGGGATGCGTTCGTGGCTGCTATGGTCGATGCGGGTTTCAGGGTCACACCTAGTGGCGGCTCCGCAATGAACTTCAAGATGTCTCCGGGTCTTGGCTCGATCGTTTTTCATCGACCACACCCAGATCCTGTTCTGAACCACGTCATGCTCCGGGGATTTGGCAAGCGGCTGAAGAAGTGGTTCGGCTGGGATCACGACACGTTCGTTGAGCGCGCCAAGGAGGAAGGGGAATGATGCATCTGCTGTGAGGTTTATCGACTGTTCTGCCCGTTCCGGTTGAAGGTCAAAGAGAGCAGCAACCGTTACATGGCTTTTGATCATCCGACACATCTGAATTCATCATTCGATGCGATCAAGCTAACACCAAAGACTTGGCACATGCGCAAGTGGGATGCTTCGTTGTGCGTAGCAAATAAAGAGTCAAAGAACTTGAGGTCCAAGCGAAGCTAGGCTGGGAAGAGACAACAAGGACAATCGCTTCCACTACACAGTGGCGCATGGCATACGAGAGCGCATGACCTGTAGTGTACTGCTAGTGGCGAGCCCGTACCGGCATATCAAGCTGAAGACGTTGAGCACAATTTCAGGATAGCTTTTGTACCTATAGATTGACACCGCACATCACAAGTAGCTCACGTTTCGGCCCGGTAGTAAGATTAGACCAAAAAAAGTTGGATCCAGGTACAACTTGCGCCTTCTCAAGATCAAAGTTACGCGTACCTTGTTGGAAGCCTAGAGGTGACCTCAACCATATGGCTATGTCACAAGCTTTTCGAAAAGCGACGCATCAATTGTGAAATACTCGGGCAAGTTCGAAGATAGCTCACGTGAAGGCTTGATATCATACACTCCAGCTGCCGCGGTTGTACCCGCTAGTATTCGAGTCGTCTCTCACATCTCGAGCCATTTCGGAAGCTGCGCAACCCTCCTGCTGGTGGTACAAGCTTCCACGCACTCCGCCAGACCTCCAAAATGTACATTCCGCGAAACCAGACCTGGAGCGTAATGTGCATACTTGGCAGAATTTGTCATGATGTTGCCGGAAGCGGGTCGAATGACTGGCTCCGTGATCATACACCAGCAAGTATCTGTGATGATCGTTGCCCCAAAAGCAGCTAAGCGGTCCGCTATACCAAAGCTTGCCACCTTCTCCAGAGTTTGACGACTGGTGGTGATTATGAGGTCAACTGCATTGTCTTTGCTCTTACCGAGACTCAGTACGAGTCTGTCGAGTGCTTCGAACTCCTCGAAGGAGAAGTGTGGGTTTCCGAGCGCGACTAAACCGACATGCTGGTCAGTAGCTGTATTCAGTGATTGCCAGCACAAGCTCAAATCCGCTATGGATATCGTTTGGGGCTTGAGGTGTATCGCCGTGGTGTCCTTCTCAACAAGGTAGTCCGGCGTTACGCCACGGATGTGAAACATGGGTGCTGAAGAAGTGGTCGCAAATGCTGCACCGAATGCTTTCAGATCCGCAATAGTGGGTTCGGCCGTCTCAAGCCCTAGAACGAGTGGAATCCGGTTACCGCTGATTTGTCCGATGCAGTATCCAAGCAGGGGGTAGAAGCTTTCGTCAGTGTTCACCATAGCGGGCGCTCGAAAGACGATGGAAGGGGCTCGTGCGCTCGATATATGGCTTCCAGCTCTCGGGACGCGACCTGTGAGCGCGATGCAAACGTCAATGAGGTCAGGATATTTCTGAGTGTAAGCACCGAGCACACTGTTCGCAAACACAACAGCATTCGATTCTCCCCAGCCCACATGCTGACCAACTGTCGGTGCAGTATCCAGCAGATAGGGCGCACAAGTGAATGTCGGCCTCGCGCCCATGGCTACATGGATATCTGCCAGTTGATTGCCCTTCTTTACCAACTCCTCTCCCATCCCAAGTGCCTGCCATCGCTGTCTATCAAGACTGATAGAGTTCATGGAAGTCGGCACAGCATACTTCGCGTCACCTAGTCCAAGCATGTGTTCAGCAAAGAGCAGACCAGCAGGCCCCGTGTACACGCATGAATCGATATGTGCTTGCGAAATGTCTATCAGGTCTGTGGCTCCCTGAAGCACAGCGAACTCGATGACGATCGTCATGGCAACGGCTGCAGCTTGCCCATGCTGTCCGTCCAGGATTTGCAGATCTCTGGGATCCAAGCGAAGGCGAGAAATGCTATCGTGTGCGTCTTCAGGCAGAAGAGGTTCAATCCTCAACGGAAGCCCAGGAACGACAAGAGCTCCTTCCTCGAGGCTTGCTCTGGGCTCGTGCTCGAGCATCTTGAATTGCTCCTCATCAAGCAAGAAAACCGGGATACTCTTCTGAAACAAGACTTTGGCCACGATGACTCCAGCGATCAGAATCTCTTCCCGCGAGCTGAAGACCAGAGCTGCAGGGGCATTTCCATTCAGTAGAGTTTCCAGCATCACTACACTACCCGTGCATGAGCCTCGGCCACATGGTATGGCAAGTATGCGCCCTCGGAAGTTGCAACCAGAGAGCGGATGGTGCCTGTCCACGATGGTTCCAGTGGCTGGGTCTGTGCCACCCCAGAAACTGAGGGGAGTCGAGGAGTACAAGATGTCAGCGGTAATTTTTTCGTTTGCCATGGCTCCAAGGATGGGTGTATTGGACGAAGCTGTTCTAAGTTCTCGTTTCAGGCAGCTGTGAAGATATAGCTGCTGACCGGCCCGGTAAACCTGGCACCGATTAGAGGTCGTTCAGCAGAACCCTCATTCTCTGCTTGTAAGCAATGATCATTGCAATCTAGGATATGCAAAGTGAGTAGAGGACCATGGACGAAATGTTGCAGTGTTCAGCATGGCTGTCTGGTCCTGTGGTGGCGTGTCGTGGTAAGGCTAGTGTCGCTGCCCTGTCCACTACAAGATTCCGAGCAAATACAGTCACCTCTAAAGACAGCAGCAAGAGATAGCGAGGTCACTGGGTCTGGGATCGAAGATGGCGACTGCTGGTTGATGCCGATGAGGGAATACACAATGGCCGAGTGCTATGGCGCTCGGTCTGGTAGACATTGATTAGCATTTTTCACATCTTGACCAATGATATTCGTTCTTGGCGAGGGATGCGTAGACGCCTCATTTCCTACACCGCGTCTTGCATCTGTTTCCAACGGTACACATTGAAATTAAGCATCATCAGAGGCGACTTTGCTGTCGTAGTAGCGTATGGAATCGTGCTATGCCTCAGCCTTGGCCTCTTCTTCTGGCTCTCCTTAAGACGTCCCATGAGTCTCGCTATCATGAATGCACGTCCAAGAACCGATGATCACCAGAACGGGATCTCATGCACTTCCTGCACACTAGCATCCTCCACGTAATCCTCAGCCCGGAAGAAAGGACCTTTGTTATCCAGCCCAATAGCATCCATCTGGGGCACCATCTCATTGACCTTCGCCTGAAGAAGATCCGCCTGCTCCAGATTGAACGTCTCCCACCCAGCTTCCCACCACAGCCTATGCTCGGCAATCATATCCTCCTCAGTACGAGCCAGAGCACGGAAGTTGTGCCGACGATGTTCCAGACTCTCCTGGACCAAGCTCTGCACTTGCGTGACGAAGAAACGCATACTGTCCACACTATGCGAAAAGGTCCTCTTCGCTAACACGTGTTCTATGCGAAGTCCAAGAGGGACGTCTGCTCGGAAGGAAGGGGATATCTGATCGGTCTCCATGGATACGATGAAGTCCTTGATCGCTTGCGCACAGCTTACGTCGCTTTCACGTCCGAGCTCAACGAGAAGGAATCGGGCATCCCAGACGTGCACGGGAAAGTGCGAGAGGGCTTCTCCGATGTACTGGTCGGATCTCTTAACGCTGTATACGGATTTGTGGGACCCTTCGATGGTGACTTTGAGAAGGGCGCCAGCACTGTCACGGATGCCGATCTCGTAACGGGTGTCAGTCTCCATTCTTGTTGCTTTGGCGCCACTACCAAGCTGGATGAGAGACTGTGCGTCGGCTGGGGAGGTAGTAAGGCGATGTGGAAACTCATTCCTGAGAAATTGCGAGTACTTTCTGAGGCTGGCTTGAAGTTCAGAAGGATTGTGGGCATGTTGGGTCAAGTTCTTCCAGTTGGTCTCGTCAGGACGCATCAGGATAGTCCCGAATTGAGCCAGCAGCTTTATTGGAGGTGATCTGGAGATGAAGCCTTCTTCTTCTTCTGCTTCTTCTTCTTCTTTTTGCATGATCTGTCTCTCCTTCTCCTTCAATAGAGCAACTCCAAAGGGATGGTTCGAGGATGTGAGCTTCTTTGATGCCGACAGATGCGGCAGCCTCGCCGGCGCGATGCTCGATATGGCCGGGGCTGTTTCCTGCTGCTCGGGCTGGACAGGCCATGGTGCTTGCGCTGGCGTTGAGTCATTCGGCTGCTGCTGCTTTGGCACCTTATGTTGCGTCTTCGACTTCGGTGGCGGCACTGGATCGGGGAGTTCCAGCTGAGCTTCGAACTTCTTGCTCACAGCCTTGGCTCGGTTCTTTTTGGCCATTGTCGACAATTGTTTGGACGGCGCGATGGCGGGAGTTGTTCAAGTTGTGTGAGGGTGGAGCAGAAGTTGTCGGCCAGAGTCCTTTTCGCCTTTGGATGAACTTGACGCCGCAACGCAGGAGCGTTACGAGTTTCCTAGCTCACTTCACACCGAATTCGTAGCTTTGTGACCCTTCCAAAGTCACTACACTTCACCCACCCACCCACCTAGCCCCGAGCATAACCGTGAGCATGGCCGGAAATCTGTCGACGTATCTGCATGCTTCGTTGTACACTTTCACTGAGCGAGCAAGGGGAGAGGTCCTGCGAGAATTCGTCACCGAGGTCCGCGACGCCTCAGTCAAGTGCTGCTATGATGTCGACGGAGACTACTTTGAGATCAGATGTCCCTCAGCGGCCGGTCCCAATGCAAACGAAGTGCTGGGGCATATCGTAAAACGCAGAATAGACGAGCACGAGGATGCAGATGATGCAGTCGAGGCATTCCTCCTGGTCACCCTACCGACATGCTCGTTCGCTGACTGTACTATAGGAGGATAAGGACCTTGTGCGCTTTCCGCAAAGCAAATTCGACGCCTTAGACACCTTCAACGACTACCAGCCCGCCGGCATCAAGGAATCTCAGTTAGCAGACAATCGCGAGATCGCGCGTACGCACATCATCATCTCCAATGTCGAAATTCTTAGAGTCTTCCGTCTCTACGATCTCGACGAGCTTGGCTTGCTTGAGCGCATGCTGGCACAAATTACTCCAAGAATGGCCAATCTTCTCAACACGGCGCTTACCTGCAGAGCTGCCCGCTTTGACCCAAATACTGGTCATGTCTTCAATGGTAGCACTGGCAAACGACCACCGAGCCAGAAAGCCGACAGTGTTCATGCTAACGCTCTGAAGCTCCCTGAGTTTGGAGTATTTCGAGATGACCGTACGATATTTGATGAGCCCAATGGCGCTGCAGCAGGCCATTGGGAGCTGGAGTCTGCTGACGAGGCTATCGGCGTTAACAGGTGGTTACTCGGTGTCGGCAGGGACAGAGCGAAGCAGGTCGATCCACTATCTGATAGACCGGACCTACCAAAGGACGCTAAACAGAGGCTTGCCAAGGAGCAAACCCATGCCATCAGTCGCGCAAGAGTACCAAGAGGCGCGAATGTGATTCCCAGCGATATCGAATCTTCAGATGACGACTCTGACGAGGATGGAAACCCAGTAGCCGGCTTCAATACTTTCTTGGCCTCGAACCACCAATCGCAGACTGACCGTTTCCAAGACTCCCGGTCTGATGACGCTGATAGCGAGGCAAGCAGTGCAACCGAGACGGACTGTACCTTCCAGTCTTTCCTCCCTGGCGGTACGCTTGCTACACCAAAGAGGCAACAGGCTGGCGACTGGAGCACAGTTGCACCAAGATCCAGCATCCCAGTGCAGCGGAATATTCTCGCACAACCCACGATTACGACCAACTCACAATTTTGTGATGCAAAAAGCGTCGCCCAATCATCACAATATGGTGACGAGTGGAACAAGAGTGCCAGTTATGGCAATGCTTACTCCAGGGTGGACAACGTTGGTCTGGTGGGCAACGCGACCAATACAGCCAGATGGGTAGATGAAAACCACAACGCCATGCAGGATACGCACAAGCAGAATCCAAGATCAGGGCCTGTAATGGCTCGATCTAGCCAACCTTCCTTGACCTCCAGACCACCACGTACCGGCGGCGAATGGCCAGGCACCAGCACACAGTCGACATTAGCATTGGCCTCTAAGCTCTCCACTTCAGTGACTCCTATCAGATGCTATCAACCGATCGAGACAGAGGGGAAGAATTTTCCAGCCATCGCAACAGATGGACCACAAGGCAGGCTCATTGACGATGCAGCGTTTCCCTCATCCACGCCAGCGAAGATGCCACCAGGCCTCGAGCCGAAGCAGCAGCTACTGGTGCAGATTCAGGTGTCAGACCCTGCTCAGATTAATTCCGGAGACGACCTCATGGATTTCTCTGAGTAGAACACACATCCAGCAACACCGAAGGTCACTGTACGTCCATACGGCATGTCCAACCAACCGCAAGTTGGAATTAATAGCTCCTACCCAGCCACTGCAGCACAGAAGTTCGCTGTCGCTAAAGGGGGTAATGAAGGAGATACCATAGCAGCGAGGCTTAGCTCTCCTCCAAGATTATGCTCCACGAGAGAACACAACCCCGAAGAAGAAATGAGACTGTCAACAAGTGCTTTGAGAAGTTGATGCAGACGATGTTAAGACTCCTGCCAGTAAGCGCTCTTAACATCAAAGCAGTCATGGGATGGAAAGGATGGAAAGCCTCAGGCTGCCCAGCACGGTCTGGGTCAGTCGCACTGTAAAGACCTGAAATCACCAGAGTCCTAGATGTCAGGTCTCCTTTAACAAATAGCGCGAACGATGAGTCTGCAATGACCATTTCCTTCCTCCGTCACGAGCAAATTCCAGGTTCGCGCCTCGCACTTAAGGGCGCCCGTTGAAAGCTTACTTCCATGAGTACAATGCAACCTCGCCAGCCATAGCACAGCACGAGAGTTGAGATTGTCCGTCACCTGCCATAAAATCCCTTCGAGAAGTGAAACGAAGCCTTATCCCGAAAAGATTCCTCCCTGTGAGCTGTCAGTTCGAGAAGACGAAACTCGCCACACCTTTCAAAACCTGACACACTCATTCGCATTATCGGAGCAGCACTGGCAGATCGTGTCCAAACACAATCCTTAGACCAAATTGGCACAAATGAATGGTAGGAGTAGCGGTGATAGTAGCAGGCATTTCATATTCATACTACACAGTACCCAAACCACCCTGTATTCTCTATCTTCAGCCTCAGCCTCATTCTGGGATCCGAAAGGCTGGTTTCTTCGCCTTTCTTCCAGGCAGTGCCAGAAGGCAAGAAGAAAAGGAAAGAAAAAACCAGAGGGCGTCTATCCCAAAGAACTCCCTTTCCTCCTGCAAAGCAGGAACAGCAGCAGGAGCAGTAGCAGCAAGGATCATTATGCCGCCGGCCGGCCCACCCACTCGCTCTCTCATGTTCGCTCGTCCTTAGTGTTTCTCAACCTGTGCGCCGGAAAAATGCCAATCTCTTTGTGCATGCATGAGGCTCGACATGTATGCAATGCTCGCGTCCGTTTTCGCTGTGTTCGTGGGTATCCCTCGATGATGATGATGATGATGCAGAAAGAGCGCCAACGCTAAAACGACGCTTCGGACCTAACCCAAACCAAAGTCCCAAAAACGCGCAGGATGAAGTTGAAGGGAATAAAAACCACCGATCCGGCAGTCCACCTCCCGTGCTCGTCATTTGGGATCCTGCCTTTCATCCTTCTTTTCCCCATCCAAATTCGTATTTTGCTTCACATTGATGACCCATCGCATTTGCTTGACCACCTCGTCCATTTCTTTGCTCAGTTTCCTCTTCTTCTCGTTCTCCTCGCGCGTTTCCTCCTCCACAGCCTGGAGTCTCTGCTCCCTCGCCTGGCTGATTTCTTCCCATTTGCTGACCATCTGCGATTGCAAACTCTTCATGCGCTCGTACTCCCCAGCCATTTGTCCATGAACGATATCCTCTTTGTGCTGAATGGTTTCGTACTGCTCGACCCAAGTCTGCATGCGCTTGACCTTGAGCTGTTCCGTTTCGAACTCCTTGACTCGGGCGTTTTCTCGGTTTTGGTAGGTTTGGCGCATTTGTTCCAGGCTCTTTTGGATGGTGTTGTAGCTCGATTCGAAATAGCGGGCCCGCTCCTCGGCGGCGGAGACTTCGCGTTCTTTGTCATAGACGGCGCCGTCCCGCTCGGACGAGAGCTTCTGTGCTAATCTCTCCGACTTCTCGCGTCGCTCTTTCTCCTCCGCCAATTCTGCTTTGAGTTCGCAGAGTTGGCGGTCTCGACGCACGAGTAGAGCGTGGTCCACGCCTCTAGCATGGCTCAAGTTCTCGTTCTCGGATTCTAGGGCCTCGATTCGGGGTTTGTACATCTGCATGTTGCGTTGGAGTTCTTCGGCGCGTGTGACTTGCTCGCGGAGCTCGCGCTTCAGGCGGTCGTTGTCGGACATGAGCTTTTCGATGACTCGGCCTGATTTACCGCCCGTAGTGGCATGGCCAATTGCTGAGCTCCATTGACTTTGGTCCGCTGCGGGAGAATGTGCAGGTGATGTCGGTGATTGTACCTCGCCGCTGGCGGCATGATGGCCGTTTATTGCAGGTGATGAGGTGCCATTCGATTTCGAATGGTCGTTGCTGCTGATGCGACGTGCTGCGCCGTTTTGTATGGGTGTCAAGAGGTTGTTGTTTGGCGGTGGTGAGGACGATGTATTCGGCGAAGTGCCGAACAGCGAGACACCATTCATAGCCAGCTCCGGCAAGGTCGGCGAGACTGGCGAGATGGGTGATGATGGAAGTTCGTCGTAATCCTGGTCGATTTTCTTATTTGGCGAGGCTCTAAGAACCGCCAGAGAGCGGCCTGTGTGCGCGGAGACGTGTTAGCTAAGTGGGTGAGAGGACAAAACAGTGCAGAAACGACAACGACAGGTAGAAATCCGGGCCAGGATCCAGTCAGACTTTGCGGCAGGCAGTGGCAGTGGCAGTGGCAGTGATGTCGCGGTTCGGTGCGGCTCTGGGAGTATAAACATCGGCTCCGGCTCCTGGTCGTTACTTCGTCATTTGGTTCAGGGTACTGCAGCCGGTGCCAGCCTGGTGTCGGAAGACAAAGAAGCTGCGATCCGGATGCAAGTGATCGCATGTAGTTAGACTCCTCAACACATATAGATAGGTAGACTCGCTTGAACAACGCTGCTTGTGTAGAAAAGACAGGTGTTGGGAAAAAACGTACTCTTCACAACTAGAGGCTCGTAATGGTTAGTATCGACGCTTTTCACTGCCAGGATGATCTCTTTCTGCGGCGACAACTTGCGTGAATGAAACTTCACCATCTCCTTCTTCGCATCGCCGAACTGGGCCAGTTGTTAGTGTATTCGACGCCTCAGTCGTTCAAGTATGATCAGAGTCGGGCTTACCTTTGCGATGAAGTGAGAGAGAGCAGCGTGAGTTCGAGGCGACGCGATTTTGAGGTGGACGATCCCCACGGAACCTTATTGGCGCGGCCCGCCGCAGGGCACGTCGACTTGGTAACCAATAGCGGAAGTCCAGTCTTGACACTGGTCTTCTCCTCACCTTGCGAAAACGACTCCAAATGGATTGCAAGGGTGACCATCTCAGTACAGAAGAACTTCTGCCAGAGTAGGGCTCACGTATAACTCGGAAAACGTGGACCATAGCAAGTTATTCACTCAACCTGAAGCAGATCGATCGCAAAGGCCAGGTTCCGCCAAATGCCTTAGCTGACGATCTTCCGCTGCCTCGCGCCTTGTGCCTGTTTCAAACTCCACAAATTCTCTGTCGCTCCTTGTTTGTGCTTCGATATATAGAGACTCATAATGATCAACTATAGCGGCCTCTCACAATACCCTCTTCTCAGCAGAGCAGGCTGCGCTTCTCATCTGCCCCTAAAGTTCGCATACTCCATCAGCCGACTAGTTTCACAGCTCCAGTTGTAGTAAGTCATGCAGCAACGTCGTGTTTGCACCACTAACCCGAAAGTCTAGGCGAGCGAGCGGAGTGTCACACGGCGCATAGCCAAACGCCGAGCTGATGCAGATAAACCACACGAAAAATGCCGCCACACCTTTTGTCATCACACTGTTCTCATGCCTCAGCCTTGACACTCACCCTGTCCTGCTCCAGCACAATCGGCCTCCATTTAATCAGAATCTTCTTCGCAGCTGTCTTGGCGTCCATGTTCTCCCTCCACATTTCTTCGGCACAGTTGATTGCCAACTCCCTCACCGGCGGTCGGAACATGATCAAATATAACAAGGTATTCGTCACCATTGTCACGCGTTCCGGATCCTCTGCGATCTTCTTGAGCCTGTTCAACAGCTTGCTGTCAACGGCAGGGACTTCGGAGAGTAATCTGATGAGGATGCGCTGATCTTTGACGTCGAAGTAGGGCATCATTGCGTCCAGAAGCCGAAGCACCCAATGCCAGTAATTAGGAAGGTCATCTTTAGCGGAAGGCTGGCCGTCTTCCTCCTTTTGTTTTAGAAGTAATCGATCGGAGTACCATTCTTCGTTGAGCCACATTATGGCAACGTCGATCCTGGCACGGAAACTTTCCATGACGTATCGTAGCAGACCTTCCCTGATGTCGCCTGACAAACTTCTTGTCTGACCTTTCTTCGCGATCAAGATTTCAACGCCTTCCTTCTTGACAGTCTCATCCTTCTCGTACAGTTCGAAAGGCGCTCTCGTTGCTAGTCTCGTGAGCAACGTGATCCAACCTTCTCTGTCATGCCCACCAGCGCTCGTCGCTGCTAGTCGGTTGAACCCGTGCTCGGTCTGGACAGGTTTGCTTTTTGTTTTAGCTTCGCGATCGAGCTCCATGAGGGTGCCGAAGACCCGCATAACAGCGGTTCTACTGTAGTCGTCTTTCTCATGTTCAGAAAGAGGTGGAGGTGTAGGTAGGCTGAATGGGCCGATAGCAACGTCGTTAGCAATGGCGTCCGGCGGTCTCTGGTCTAGGCGATTCATTACTTGTTCTGTGTCGCCGTTAAATCCCATCAATGGGTCATAGTCTTCATCGTCCTCCTCCCCTGTCGTCGTTCTCGCCGCATCTCCAGGAGGCTGCTTTTCAACGCTTAACCATCTTGTGCGGACCGCGTTGATTGCTTCATTTATTCTCTGTTGCGGCACTGCCTGTAGCAGCGCAGGTATCAGCTGCACTGCCGTCGGCACTGGTAGGCGAGTAACGTCAAAAGTGGCCGATTGCTGATGTGTCGTAAGCGTCCAAATCTGTGCGATGGACACGGGACCGGGCGGTAATGGTGGATATGATGGTCCCACGCTCTGTTGCAAAGGGGTGGTGCCATTGGTCGCGTGCGCATCCAATCGTTGTCGCTTCGCGTCGTCCAGTCCGTCAATTGGCTCATCGGGTGCAGGTCTCTTGTGTTGGTGGTTTTCTGAGAGTGCTGCTGTTAAGCTGTGCTTCAGTCGCTCAATGCCCTGTTGTATTCGACCCGCGAGAGAGTTATTGGGATTGCGCTTGAGGCAGTTAAGGAGGAATGACATTGTCGTACGGGTCATGCTTTTGACGGCCACCTTGTCCTTTCCGCTCATAGGTTTGTTGGCCAGCTTGAGAGGATTGTAGTTGAGGATAGTCATGAGGATCTTGCTGGAGATGCTCGCACGCCGCTGCACTAAAGTTGAAAGAGCATTGAGAGTGGCCGTGACAATGAGTGGATCTGTCAGATTATCCTGCAACACCCCAAGAAGCCTGTCCAGCAAGCCCGATGCTTCTGCCTCCAGATTCGCAGGCGACATCACAGGATGATCGCGTGGAACTAGAGCAAGACTGGTCTCATTCTGTTCTTGTCGGCGAGGATCTGCGATCAAGCCTGGCGTCTGTGTCTGCACCACAGAAGCCACAAACTTGATGCAGCATATTCGCACTCCAGGCACAGCAGTGTCCATCCTCCGCAGTATGCTGCTCTTGATAGCTGCTATCTTGGCCCATGTTTCGCTGTCTGTAGGAGTGTTGACAGTATGCCTAAAGACAAACGGATATATGCTCGCAGCGCACTGCACAGCACTCTTCACCACGGTCGTATCCTCATCCTCGCCCGCAATCTCTTTCCTGCTGAGATATCCTTTCAACGTATCAAGCACAACCAGTGACATCTGCTGCTTCGCCTCCGCCGTGACGACCTGCGAGGCGAAGGTCTCGGCGAGGAACTCTGCACCCCATCTGCGAAGCTCTAGGTCTGCACCCGGGGCGATGACTTGGACGATTCCTGGCACTACTTGGGTGTATAGCGTGTGGTCGCGGAGCACAATGTCGCGCGCAGAGTTCAACTGAGTCAAAGTCTCCTTGGGCGATGCCATTGTGACAGCCGCGAGGGGCAGAGCAGCTCTCGCAGCGGTGGTGGTGAAGGGAAGATCACGAGGCAGGCAATAAAGGCAGCTATGTATCTACAATGCCCAGTAGCGCGTGTTCAGCCCTCCTTGCGCCTGGTCATCGCCGGTGAGGTGAGTTTGGTCGAGTGTGCGAGGATCAATGGCACGCAGCAGGCGTCCGGGAGTCGGGTCGAAGCAGGTGTTGTGAGGTGATGATCATGAAGCTGAGTTCGCGAAGCTGGACGCGGCGCAAGACATCTCGGCCTTGGCTTGGCACGCAGCCGTCAAAGAAGTGCATGTGAGACCTTCCGTCTGCGCCAGGTCCATCACCACAGCCAGAATGCCTCTCGGGAGGTTTGTTAAGCAATCGCATAGTACTCTTGTGTGGGATGCTGATGGATGTTCAGAATACCCCAGTCGTCCTATTACGACAACCGCAACCGCCCATCTGCAGCCCTTTACCGAGCTCGACAGCCATATCTCATTCGAAATGCCGTGACGGGCCTGTGCATTGTCGGCTTTGTAGCAGGAATATGTCAGTCTCTTGAGAAAGAGCCAGGTGGAATATATGCGATTGACACTAACACTTCGTCAGATACATACACCTTGAAGGCCATCGGTCAGGACGACTTCTCCGACGTGCCCATTCCTGATGCGCCTGTTGAGCAAGCGGCAGCGCCTCATATGTCCACTGTCCGGAGCGCAGGGAAGTCATAGACGAGTCAAGAGGCACGCGATTCCATGAGAAAATTGTACAAAATTTGCAAGATTAGCGGTGCTGGATGGCGTTCGGGGCAGGGCACGCATGTACAGATGGCGAAAAATGCCAACCGAGCATAGCGAACACCATGAGGCGCTTCTTTTTGATGCGTCACGAATTTTTGGTCAGATCTAGCATGTTGTGCCAGAGCCCTAGGGGAGGTGCAGAAGTGCTGACATCCCGAAAGTCATCGATCATGTCCCAGATGGCGATGACATTGTGTACGAAGCTGAAAGATACGCTTTTATCATTGACAGCATGAGAGCGAAACAACCCATGCAGGAGTGTCGCTATAGGCACTACCTCTTGGTGTTCAAGAGATGTTGCCTGGGTCGGGTACTACATATACTGGGATCGGTAGATTAGCTCACAAGTCTCGCGATCCATGGCCAACGACGAGCACACAACAACCTATTTGACGAACAGACAGTATTTCATTGAGCAATCAGCTCCATATGCGCTATCGGCAAGGTTTCTACATGACTAGAAGTATCGCGCAGTTTCATACTCTTACTCCATGGGTTCAGCATGATATGTACACAAAGCAGAAGAGACTCATGCTCTTTCCTGTATTCTATGCTTCATCCATGCTTAACTATCCACCACAGCAGGCGTCAGCTTCCTGAAACTCGGCACATCTTGTTCTCTCGGGACTCTATTCTCCCTTAGCTCCTTCATCTTCAACTCATCATGCTCCCGATTCTCCTTCTCATACTTTCCAATCAACTCGCTCAGATCCGCACTTCCGTGTCCGGCTCGGACGTTCCAAGGCGCAGAAGCATTGAGCATCCTACGAGCGTAGCAGGTCAGTATCCGCGCCGGAGAGGAGTATGTGCAGCTCAGCTTCGCTCCATTCGTTGTGCTTATGACTTACTCGGGATATCTATGATCATGCCACTTCTCACTCTGATTCGGCTCGTTCAGAAAAAGCACTCGGTCCGCGGCTGCTTGCTGCATGGCTTGTGTATGGAGGTCATTTCGTTGGGCCCACTTAATCGCGTACTGGTTGTAGGTGTCGCTGATTAGACGGGTGAAATAGGGTCGGTCGTTGGTGCCTTGGCCGGTGAATTTGTAGATTGCGAGGCCGAGGGGGAGGGATGCGAGGGCGATGAAGAAGCCGGCCTACAGGTGAGGAGAGGGAAGGGTCAGCTATATGCTGGCTTTTACGTCCATAGTGCCTCATGCGGGCTGAATGAACGGCTTCGCGCTTCATGTGGGGAGCACGGGAGATCACAGACATACACCTAGCGATTCATTCTTCGAGGGAGGGTGCTTCTCATGTGCTGCTGCGCCTTCGGAGACAAGTTCCGGTCCGTGGTGGTCGCCCGCGTGTCGTCGCTGCGATTGACGCAGGGCAGGTTGTCGTAGGCGTTGCGCAGAGCGCGCAGCCGTTTGTCTGAGTGCTTGCATTGCGTGTAGCTGGACCGGGGCTCACGCAATGGCACTTGGTATGTCTTAGAGGAGCTGCTGCTACGAATGAGGTTGCTGGCGCCAAGCAAACGTGAGTAGGCAGCTTAGCCGAGAGACTGGCAATATCTCTTTCCAACTGATTTGTGATTAGACACCCAAGTTTTGATTGTAACATTAAGCATCTTCCTATCACGTTGCCTACCAAAGCCCGGCCATGTAGCGCTTGCAATTGAGATTCCGGTCTCGATCTGTTACAATGAACAGCAAGCATAAATCTCCACCATTTACTGACGTACACAATAGCAATTCATCAAGAAGAAGTCCTTGGATGGCCCCAGAAATGTGTAATCCTCAGCAGAGGTGCCACATCTGATGCAACTGGAAACTTAAGCAATGTTGGCCCATTCGGACTGGCCCCATTTCCGTTCGACATGTCCTTTCCTGTCTTTACGTGGGACTGAGCCATGGGAGTAGCGCGAAGGCAAAGAGCAAAGATGTTCGCACTTCTTTGACCACGCTCCTCCATGGTCTTCATACCGGGACGTTCTGTTCGTCTGAAAATCATCATTCTCGAGACACTCCCACATGGAAGACACTTAGAATTCGAGATCGACCAAGGGAGCGAAGAATGAAGACTCGCAAGCCAGCCCCAGGAAGGGAGTAAATGCTAAAAATGTGCCCAGGAATCCACTGGGCAATGTGAAATCAGCTGTCATGAGCGTCAAGACAGAACAGCGCAAGAAAGAGCTCTTCGATGCGCGAGTTCAAACGACTCTCTCAAGACATGATGCCATTGCACAAACCAAAGCAAGAACGATACGAGAGATCTGAGAACAACGTCAAAACTCGAGGCTGGCTGGGTTGTCCTTGAGGGCAGAGATAGTGACACTCCCAGGTACCCTCAGACACATGCGCAGATACCAAGTCCCGATGATCATGCCGCTGAATATGGAGACAGCGATGTACGTGCGGTCCCGTTGGTGGTCGTCCAGACACGACTTCAAGACTTGCCAAATGTGAGAGATTTGAGCTTTGGGCAATCACAATACAACTGGTTGCTGCAACTGTTTTCGTTTTTAACCGCTTCGTAGGAATTCCTGGTATCATCGAAACTCTCGTTCCGTGGGGAGAAACATGTGGCATGTTGGGTTGCATCTATGGTTGCATCAGCCGGCTTCGTCCTCGCGAGCTGTTTACTCATGGCTGAGACTCAGGAGACCTGGTGGAAGCCCGCGCCAAGAACTCTAGGTTGACACATTGGATTGTGGGCAGTATTGGGTTCCGTTGGATTCGAATGAGTTGCCCAGTATAGTATTGACAACGCACAGTATATTGACATGAAACAGATTGAGTGGTGTTCTTGGGCTCAATATCTATCATCACAGCCATAGCGCACAATACCACTCCATGCTTGCATCTCTCCGGGGCTCAATCTGCTTCTTGATAAGCATTCTACTACTGTTGTATGAGTCGACTACCAGCTATTCTGTAGAAGAGCTCGAAGAGGTCCAGAAAGCCAGCGCAACAGAATAAGAGCAGGTCGCGTGGCATCAATTGCATCTCGGGACTGAGAGCGGCGATGAAGTGCTGCTGCTTCGCTACTGCATGAAGGCAGCTTTTCAGACTGTCGACCTAAAGGGTATCTGACACTGACGATGTCGATTCAATCGACTGAGATCCTGTGAGGAAGTCACAAGACTTATTCGCTGATAACCTCTTTTGGAAGTTGCTGCTCGAGCTAGGATCGGCCGGCCTCGCGTCCGTGTTCTAGATGTGGTCGCAGGACTTCGCTTGAAGAAGCAACCTTCTGCACACCGTGGACCCAGAAGCCACTTACCTGAGCAGCTTTAAGCGATCGTATACCGGAGGAGGATTCACGCATCGGGGGTGGCGTGATACATCGCCAAGGCAAGATGACAGCTTAAGGTTCGGTGGCTGTTCTGGGTGGCTTCCATAAGCCGGGAAATGCTTCTGTTTCTCTGGCTCTACTGCTCCGCCCCTACACAGAGACCACTTAGAGACACCGCTTGAGCTTATGGTTCAATTTCCTTTTGATCATGTACAAGATCTAGCAAGCGCCATCTGAAGCGAAGTCTTGAGACCACGGCACGACCTTCTGCCAAGATCAGTGGCTGCTGTGCCTGACAGCTGGACACTATCACCTCTAAAATTGGAAGACATGGCCATTGCTCATGCTGGCAGTACCAATGGATCCATCCTACCTGATACTCTCCCAAGGACTGGCTGGTCACTCCGTTTCTTTCGGGTATGGCAGGAGGAGGCAGGACACCGTCTTCCTCGAATTCGGCTCAACAGTGCTATCTATGCGCACCATCTGCAGATGCCTGGCAACCCGTTTTTACCAAGCGAGTGTGCAGATACACCTTGCAGTGGTCTGCAGACTTTTGCGAAGTACATGTTATCGCTGCAGGCAGAAGAGTTGATTCCCTTTGTAGGATCCAGAGCAGCATTCAACCAACCTAAATTTGCTTTTGGGGCCCAATGGCCAGCAGACACATACGCTTCATCGAGCGTTCAAGCTGCCAAAGACTTGCACAAAGTGGAAAGATTTCTCTCCTATCCTCGAGGCGAAGTATCAGCTGTCCCAGTGTACTGTGAGGTATATCGGCTGCTCCGTAGCGCCAACTATCTTCAACCTTGAACAGGGGCCTCACGGGGCTGTCTGCGACCATTCGCAGCCAGCACCTACACATAGAGGCATCTTTTGCCAGTACGCGGCACGCACTGTGCTTTTCCGATGTATGACTCGCAGGCCGGAGGCTTGCTGAGATGAACCGCTGTACCTTGGCACTGTAACACTGTGAAGACACGAGGCTGTTTTATTCCTATATTGGCAACTTCTCGAGCATGCGAATAGAGTCACCTTTCATCGTCCTCAGACGTGCACCCAGTGGACTGGAGCTGCGGTAGCCGCCACAACTACATTCTAGACCTCGCGGTGTCGCGGCGCTCGTTTATATGCCAGAGTAAAAGTGTGCTACAAGAGACAGGAGCGCCACCTGATTGCTGTGAATTCATCTACATCCATCAAATCCCATACAAGCATACTTGTCGTCCTAGCTGCCAGTCCACTAGGACCAACAATAAACAGCGCTTAGTTCCTTGCGACGATTCTTATCAGCACCCAACCATGACGAGTCATCCAAGGATGTATGCAAGTTGCTCACCACAAATTTCAGAACTGCCCGAGCATTTCGCAGATTGTTGTCAGAGCGTCCAGTTTCCGGAGGCATCCCAGCAGTATTGGCTCATGGTATGCTCAAAATGCAATGCAAACTTAGTAGGTCGCTGACGGTGGTAAGACTTCGACTCCCTTGGAATATGACGCTGCCTTTGGAAGCTCCGACGTGTCTTCGCCAGATTCTCCATATCAACAAATGTTCTTCGATGCGCACGCTTGTAATCCGGAAGACTTTCTCGACATGCAACGCATCGGTACGCCGATGTCCAACTTCGACGATACATCATCAGAAGCTGCCACGCAGTTAGATATTGCACCGAGCGGGATTGTAGCTAACAAGCGCGTGCGACGGCGAGAGCAGAACCGAGCTTCGTGGGTATAGCCTTGTATCTCATGCTGGGAAAGATGCTGACTTGGCGGACAAAGGCAGCGAGCATATCGAGATCGCCAGCGAGGGAAGATTTTGGAACTTCAGGCAAAGGTCGTGGCTCTCAAAGCCCAAAACGAGAAGCTGCAGGCACGGAACAACATGCTCGAAGCGAGCTTGCGGAGAGATCGAGAGCTATCATCGGCGTCGCAACATAAGGACCGCTAAGGCGGACAGAGTCATCGTGTAGCGTCAACCCGACATACCCTATAACTCCACTGGTACCTTTGATGACCAAGCTTGTTTGTCTGAACGCCATAGCCGACCTACTAGGCGCCATACGAGGTCCACTTGCACGCGTAAAGCGCGATTTACATCAGCGGGGATCACGATCGAGATGGCCACTTTTGTCTGATGCTACGAGACTGTCGATCAGGGCACATACGAGGTTTAACATAGCCATCTGTGCCAGTCGATGCAAGAAGATGGATATATCTCGCGCCTCGAAAAGACAGATGTCTTGACCTCTTCGCAATATAATGATAGCTAGGCGACCTCCAGCTTGACATGCTGATAATTGCGATGCAGTAGATCTTGCTGGGCCGAGGGAGCGCGGGACGAAGTCGTCACCATATACAAGATCACAGCCATTGTTTGCAGAAAAGCCTATAGATACATGTCTATAACCACAAGTCAGGCCGAAAAATCGGCCGTTCAATTCACCTTCTTCTGCCACGTCCCCTTTAATCGCCACAACTTAAACATTCTCGTCATCACCGACCCCAGCACCCAACTCGGCATGAAACTACTCACAAACCAAACCAACCAACTCTTCCCACCCTCCCAAATCCTCTCCTTCGGCTTCTTCTTAATCACCTGCCTCACCACCCGTCGCGCATACTCCTCGTTCGGAACCCCATTCGCCTGACTATGCGTCAACCTCTCCTCATACGAATCCGCAATGGGCAAAAAGATGGAATCCCGGGGTAACGTCCTGTGCGTGCGCGCAATGTTCGACTTGACGCCTCCCGTCACGACCGTCACGACTCGGACATCGAACGGCGCCAACTCGACCCGCAACGTGTCGGAATACGAGTGCAACGCCGCTTTGGAGGCGTTGTAGACGGAGCCGAACACGTAGGGCATGATGCCCGCCAGACTCCCGATCTGCACGATCGTGCCGCGCGCGGCGATCAGCATGGGAGTGAAAATCTGGCAGAGACGCATCACGGCGAAGAGGTTGGTTTCGAAGGTCTCGCGGACTTCGGAGAGTTCGATGTCGGTGGCTGGGACGGTGTAGTTGCGTCCGGCATTGTTGACGAGGAAATCGAGATGGCCCCCTGTGCGCGTTTGGATTTCTTGAGCGAGGGCTTGGATGGAGGCCTCGGAAGTTGCTTCTAGGGACAGGGTTTCTATGCCGATGGAGGAGAGATCTGAGATGGTGGAGGTCTTGCGGGCGGTTGCGAAAACGCGGAACCCTTTGTGGTGGAATTCGAGGGCGAGGGAGTGCCCGATTCCGCCAGGGGAGCAGCCGGTAATGAGGACCGATTTCTGACGGTCTGTCATTGTAGTTATGTCGTGGGTAAGGTGCGACTTGGAAGGTGTTACCGACCGAGGTACCTCTTATGGTCCATAGGAGAGCAGTATTGGAAGCTTCTGATTGGCTGTGGCTGAGATGGCACTAGCTTAGGTGTGAAAAACATCCAGCAGAACGGACATGTTGCTTATCACCATCCTTCAACAGCAGTTCTGTTCATCTCAGGTCATTGATGTAGAGCATTTCTCACGCCTGTCTGAGTCAGTTCTGAACCCCGGACTTCCTCATCATCATCAATCGGTTCCGCAACCGGGCAGCAGATGCATAGTCCCTTGCTAGGAAAAAACATGGCCACGCCTTTCTCGCCACGACTCGGCCATAATAGTCTTCTTACTCCTGCCACCCTCGGCCACTGGACGGGGTGGTCAACAATATACGGTAGTTCTTCCGGATGCTTGGAGACTCCCAAGATCCCACGTGCCGTTCACGTTCGCCGCATCGTACCCAGCGGCTTAGAATCCTGGGCTAGACTTCTAGTCTGAGCAAGTTTCCACCTTTGCCAAGAGGTAAATCCAGCTCGAAAGAAGATACACGCCCGCCATGTCCATCCATGGTAGGGGCCTGCCATCGAAAAACGGGACGAGCTCTCAAAACCATCGTTGGGGCACAAGGGCGTCCTCTTGTGGCTTGCATCTCTTCCTCTCAAACCTGCTCGTCGACACTCTAGGCATTACATATATGAGGAACGCTGAAGAGAAAGAAAATAATGGAATCATAACCTCGTACTTTGCGTTCCGCTGCTCTTGATGACTTGACGCACAATTCCTATTGGACAAATTTCGATAGATCCTCGTGGGACATCATGGCTACCATTTTGAATCTTCTCGCAAGACATATCCAGGACCATAACGAAGCGAATACCACGACGAAATATTATTGGGCCTACCCGAGCCGTGTGCTGCCTTGTCGGAAAGATGCTGGGACGTGTGAGTATCTGGAGGCGGTGTATAGTGGCCATGAGAGATCGATGTTGTATACCTTTATCCTCTGGGGTGTGATCTTGGGTGTGCTGGTGGTATGGGCGACCTTGAGAATATGGAGGGCTGGCAGGGCGAGTCATGGTGCGGCGGCGCTGTTGTTCGATATTTGCGATCAAGCCTCGAGGGCGAAGAGGAAGTTGTTACCAGATGCGCCATTGCGGTGGCTCTTTGGGAGGATCAGCAGGTTGCAGGTGGTCGTCCTGGCTGTTATGCTGATATACTTGCTCATCTTCTCGTAAGCCAGTGAGTCTCTACTTTGAACGATCTCGCACTTACGCACTTCAGGCTTGTTGGAATTTGGTATCAGACCAGAGTCACGCCCATCAGTGGCTCCACCCTAACCAATACGAGAACTGGTCTTGGTCCGTGGAGCGATCGCGTGGGTGCGTTGGCGTACGCACTCACACCATTTACGATCCTGCTTTGTATGCGGGAAAGTGTGCTGTCCCTCATCACTGGTATTCCGTACCAGCACTTCAATTTCCTCCACCGATGGCTGGGACGAGTGATCTTCGTTCAGAGTGCGCTTCACACCATGGGCTGGACGATCATCGAAGCGAAGCTCTACCAGCCGCAACCCAAGGTGTACGTGGACTTCATCAAGCAACAGTATATGGTCTTCGGCTGCATAGCAATGCTCTTCATCAGCTTCCTCACAGTGTTCAGCACCGAGTGGGTGATCAGGAGGACGGGTTATGAGTTTTTCAAGGTAACGCATTGGATTATCGCGGTACTGTACATCGGGGCATGCTGGGGGCATTGGGACAAACTTTATGTTTGGATGGTTCCTAGCCTGGCGTTGATTGTCATCGACCAAGTCGTTCGTGGATTGCGAACCCTCTACATCCACTACAGTGGCGCAAAAGGCAGCAATCTTGGATTCAAATGCGCCCAAGCTGGGATACAGGTGCTCACAGACGACAATGGGACTATTGTCCGCCTCGACTTCGATTACGAACATCGCCAACCGTGGGAGGCAGGCCAGCACTTCTACGTCACCTTTCCCAGCCTAAGCATATGGCAAAGTCACCCTTATACCGTCTCTTCGGTCGCACAACCTAATAGCGGACTTCATCACCACACATACCTCATCCGCGTCCGAGACGGTCAAACCGAAAAGCTCGCGCACCTCGGCAATATCACCATCCCAGTCATCCTCACTGGTCCCTACGGTCACGGCTTCCCTAGCTATGAGAGTCAACACATCCTCGCCATCGCCGGCGGCACCGGAGTGACCTTCACCTATCCCATCATCATGACCGCAGTCCAGCAATGTATCGCCAACGCCGCTGTCCTCGAATTTGTCTGGATCGTGCGAAAAGCTGAAGATGTCTTGTGGTTGAGCCGCGAGTTGCATGGGCTTAAGGACCTGCTAAGCGAGAAGGAAGGCTTGCGAGTATCCATATTCGTGACTCGGGATGCGCAACATAAGCTCAAATCCGCGAAACACGAGGCGCCAGTGCAGGTGATCTCAGAGAAGGGGGCGCTTGAGACGACGGTCTCCTCAGTATCCTCGCAGAAGTCGGAGATTCCGCTGGATGAGCTTTTGAGCGCGAGTCATCCGCGCTTTGTGGTGCATTGGTTGAAGGATCATCATCCTGATGTGAGCGACATTGTGGCGGAGTTCCGGGAGAGGAGTATGATGGCCGGCGAGGGTGCTGAGATCGTAGGCAGTGGACCTGAGGCGATGGGAAGTGATTTGAGAGAGGCAGTGTCCAGCCTTGAGGTGGGTGTAGATGAGCGGCTAGGCTTTTATTGGGATTCGAGGGAATAGATAGCAGATGAAGCAGATGAATCTGGTGGTATCAACTCACGGATCCAGCTCTGAATGACACTGATGAAGTAATTTGTTGATGCTATCTTCCAGGACTGCCAACAGGCCTACTCTCACTCTATTCCGTCCACGTTCTTAGTCTGAGGGCAATTCGTACGCTTAGTATTCTGCTTGAATATGTGTAGACTCGATTTAGTGCAATGTCGCATGTGGGAGAATTTGGCTAGAATGCAGGTCGTCGTCACACGCAGTAGTGCGCTCTCGCGTTCGTGCTCGCGCCACATCGTCTGCACGTGGATTGCTTGAATGCAGCGTTCTGGATACTTCACCTTGCCTTGAGATTGTTCAGGTTCTGGTGTTTCACTGACCCAGCAAGGGTTGCTACGAAGTTGCTTTTTGTTTCGCGGATAGGCCTAGAGCCACGCCCTGCTCGCACGGAACTCCGAGCAGGCAAGTAGGAACGACAGCCGAGGCGGCCAGGTCTGGTGCCTGGGTATCGAGAGCGTGGGCGTTGGTGTGGATAGAGTACAACATGGGAGTGAAGCGCAAAGCCTCTGAAGGGAACATTCAGCAGGGAAGTTCTCTGCTGTGCAATCAGGAGAGTGAATTATCCCGGACGAGGCTATAGTCAATCGCAAAGAGAGTTGGAACCATGCGAAGATCCCTGACATATTATAGTTCCAGGTTGCAGAAAGATCGGCACTCGGACAAGTGTATGTCATGGTACTACGTCGCCGGCCCACGTTGAATTGGGCCTCTCCTGTCAAACACTTCCACCTCTCATCTGGACCCATACCACACCCTAGACGGCGCAACATCAACTTGCCCACCTCACCGTCCCGGGATCGATGCTGTGCGATTTGCCGTTGGCACTCAACAGCGCGTAGGGCGCGCTCTTTGGGTGGAGAATGCCTCAAGTTCCAGGCCGACCACAACGCATCCGGCCTAAGCACCAGCAGTTGATCTTGAAGTGCTATCCGCGCCTGCCCAAGAACTCTGCGGCGGATGTGAAACCGAACAGCTCAGAACTATCGTACCTGCTCTACTACGCCAGCACCCGCCAGCACAAGCTCCCCAAAGTCGGCCACTTCTTGGAGACCCGAACGGCCAGCGACGTCTACCACCAGCAATCGGCTGCAGTCCACGTCACGCTACAGATACTGACGGCCATCCTCGAGCACAATACCATCAACCGCGCTTCGGGGTTTGCCTTGATTGCACCTTTCGTGAGTCCAGCGTTTACGTACATGCATGATGAGCAATGACGCGCGGCACATTTGCTGACTGTGGCCTCAGGTGCTTCGCATCATACGTGAGATAGTCAACAAAACCAACGATATCAGCCTGGTTGAGGCAACCACGCGAACATGGGACGTCTTTTGCCAGCACCAGGACGCCGCCAGCTTGGCCGCCGACTCCGAATACCGAGCATTATACGTGGAAGTCGTACACATCTATTCCGATCTGGCTAGGAACACTCTGAAAAAGTTGGGCAGATTGACTACACCTGTGGCACATCACGATGCTCTGCGGTTGCGCAAGGCAGGAGTTGCTGCCATCACGAGCATATTCTCGCCTACAGAACAGTTCGAGCGCCTATGGAATCGCGAATTCGATGCATCAATGGGCGCGGTTCTCACGAATCTGCGCAATCTGGACAAAAGAGACTACATCGACCACTTCACAACGATCATCACCAAGTCGGAGGAGGAAGAGGATAAGGAGCGGTTGTCGATCAATCACAGGCAGAGCATTGCAACCGTGCGAACGTTCTCCGGCTTGCAGGAAGACCATGAACCAGACCCGAGGGCCGCCGAAGGTACTGTCCAGGATGCCGATCGTCTGGAGGAGGAAGAGGTTGGGCTTCTGGCAATCGACTGCATAAAGACGATATTCCAAAGTCAGAACCGTGCTCAGGTTCGTGCAGCAACCATTGCATTCATGCGATATATCTCCGAGGAGGAGAATCGGCTTTTATCGTCGGGCAGCAACAAAGATATTAGCACCTGGGCAGCGCAGCTGTTCCACTTGGTCACGCAATGGACTTCGGTCCAGGATCGATTTGTGATACTCTACACTGCGCAAGATGTTCTTGGCAAGCTACCCATCGAAGGCTCATTCTTCCGGCCTCATGAGACTTACGCCAGGATGATTCATAGTGTCGTCTGCTCGGACCTCAACCTGATTGGACTCTCGGTGATGGACGTTCTCATCGGGCTCATGTCATCAGTTTTGCGATCGGTCGCGTACTGCTCTCGACCGGAATCAACTACACTGGCGCGCCAGAACACAGCTTCTTCTACCGAGAAGAACGCTGCCGCAAACACCATTCAGCAGCTCAAAGGTTGCATTGCGTGTCTAGCATCACACGTGTACTATTCGGATCAAGTCACAGACATGATTGCGGCCATCCTGGTTCGCGTACGTGCGTACCCATCGGCTTCAGACTTTAAGAAAGGAATATTCGGGGAAGAGCGATCTCGCTCAAACACCCGAGCCACCGAACCAAAGGGTTCAGTCAATGGCGCAACACGCTCGCAGCGCCCGGCCACGGCGATCGACCCGCGGGCGTCAAACAACGATATGTCGCTGGCTGGTGATGGGACACCTCCCGATCATGGTACAGCAGGAGCAGCGGATCGGTCTGATTCCGCCAGCATCCGACCACAAACAAGCCCACGAACGAACAGCTTGCGCAGCGCCTTTTTCACTACCGATGAAGCTCGCAAGACGGCACTTGACATCATCAAAGACATTGTCGAGACCGCGCAATCAACTCGCAAGCACGCGCACGGCAATCTGGTCATCAATCGCAGTCGCGTACCGGTCGGCGTTTGGGACGGAACTCAATGGCTTGCTCGCCAAGGCGCAGAGGAAGTCAGAAACGCCTACAAAGACGCAGTCACCACTTGGGCACGCTACGAATCAGACGAAAAGGACCCCAAGGTCCTTGACTTCGACTCCGATGATTGCTTCTCCAAATTCGTTCAGAAAACGAAGCCTGCATCGCTCCATGCCGGCAGCATAGGTCAAAGCCACCAGAGTCATCCTCAGCTACTGATGCTACCAAACTTTGGTGTCGAGAGACGCTTGAGCTCTGGGAAGAACAGCAGTAACGGCACCGACCACCATCCTGAGCGGAAATCGAGAGTCCGCGCGAAGGATCTGGAGGAGGTCTTGGAGGGCAAGAGGCACGTGGAATTGCATGCTGTTGGAACCATCGATGGGAAAGCGGATCTAAAGAGTTTGCTCAAAAACATCAAGATCGAGGAGACGCGGAGGCCCAAGGGTGGGATCATGGCTGCTCCACCGTATTGAACGACACATAATGCAGGACGAGTGAAGATTTGGGGGAGTGCGAAGAAAAAACCCGAAAAGGAGATTTGGATGTGATACCCAGTGGCCAGTGGTTTTGTTTGCTGCCAAAAGTTGTATTATTATGATTTAGGATGATGAGAATATAGACGAAAGATATATGGGTGAACTTTATGTGAAAGTCACTTGGGTGATCTCTGTCTCTCATTCGCTGATCGCCATCTGTCTTCTTGACGACGCAGACGGCATACTTGAGTCCACAAAGCAAATCGACATCGCGCCCACGAGCGCTTTCTCTCAAGGCTTTCCTACGGGTTGAGAAACGCTGGTACATTACGAGCTACACTCCGGGCATGACACAATAGGCTCCTGCCAGCGAGAATGTGTTTGTCTGAACTTATCTGCTGATTGTCGGCGCGTGCTTCTGCATGCGAGCATGTCGTTCGATCTGAGAATTCGTTAGAAGACATCTTGCACTGAGCCAGCTGTTTCCACGTTGAGATGGATATCCTACAATGAGGCTAGGGAGCGTCATGTCTTCGTCCATAGCTCGTTCATGCGTGGTTGGACATTCCTGGCAATCACAAAGGCAGCACAAAAGCTCTCACCGGTCTGGTTTGGAGTCTCGATAACTCTTCATACTGGACGATTGTGGGGAGGCTGCGGGGCTGCCAGTCCTTGGTCTCGGTCATGGTCTTGTCAATTTCTTCTTCGCCAAAAGCCCGTAGCTGAACGTGGGGGATTGGTATTTCTGTCTTCTGAATACATGTCCTTGCATAGCCGCCAACTGCAGTGCAACCCGGGAGCCAGCGCAAGCCTGGTCTCCAACGTCATACCGTCCGATACCATTGGAATCGCTCCCTTCAGCGCTAGTGGATGTTTGCTCAACGCTTGACGCCTCAGTAGCACTGGCGAGGATGTTCTGCAGTGGAAGGCAGCAATCTGCAGACCTCTCCATGCATGCGGCTCTTTCTTACCTCTTAGCCTTGGGGAGGAGTAGTTCGTGATCGGTTGCCCGCAACGCTTTCTCACCATTGGCAGATCGAGAGCAACCGCAAACCCGCCGCGGATATGCACTCACCACCTCGCCAGTCCTTTGTATGGCGTCGTGTGAAGCGTATGAGAGCGATTCTTATCCCCGGGCACGACCCGGGGATAGAAATAGTTGGAGACGATTCCGAGCGACGGCGAAGACGGCGATCTCGCTCAAAACATTTAATTCAGGCACGACTCGTCCGTGCGGCTAACCTCGGCCCCAAGCTTTTGGCTCTGCACAATGTTGCTCTGTTGACATTGTCTTCGTGGAGCTGATCCCCGAGGCTCTTGTATTGCAACTGCTCCATTTTCTTGTTGGGAGGCAGTATTGAGTGGAAAGTTCCTCACTTGGACCTCATCATCCTCCTTTTACCGCACCCCCGGTCGTTGTATAGACGGCGATGTCGTCCATCGCAGCACGAAGCTTGCTCCGAACCAGCACGAGAAGCCTAAGCCGGAGCACCAAAGCTCCGCTCTGTACCTCGAGCAGACTCCTGCAGACCACTCTTAAGTCTCAACGATCCCCCATCGCTCAGCTCCAGTCCGCCAGAGCTTTCTCAACCACAATGGCTCCCCAATCTGGTGCCCCGCCGCCAGGCAAAGCGCCTGAGTACGATCCCGAGATCAAAGATATGGCAGACTACATTCACAACTACAAGATCGATTCAGATCTCGCTGTATGGATGAACTCCACCACAACAGCCAGGATCATAATGCTAATCGTAACACTAGATTGACACTGCTCGTTATGTCTTCCTCGACACCATCGGTTGCGGTCTCAGAGCCCTCGAGTTCCCCTCCTGCACAAAACTCCTCGGCCCCATCGTACCAGGCACTACAGTGCCTAATGGCACACGTGTGCCCGGTACACCATACGTTCTTGATCCGATCAACGGTGCTTTCAACATTGGAGCTATGATCAGATGGCTCGACTTCAACGACTGTTGGCTGGCTGCGGAGTGGGGTCACCCATCTGATAACTTGGGTGCAATCCTCGCTGTAGCAGACTGGGCCAACCGAACCAACAAGGCTGGCACGCAAAAGATTGGCAACGGACAGCAGTTCACGATTTTGGATGTGCTTGAGGGAATGGTCAAGGCCCACGAGATTCAGGGTTGCTTGGCTTTGGAGAACAGCTTCAACAAAGTCGGTCTCGACCACGTCGTGAATGTCAAGGTCGCATCTACCGCCGTCGTCTCGAAAATGCTTGGCTTGAATGAGGAGCAGACCAAGGCAGCTATTTCCCAGGCCTGGGTCGATGGCCAGAGCATGCGTACCTACCGACACACTCCAAACACCATGTCCAGGAAGTCGTGGGCTGCTGGTGACGCTTGCCAGCGTGCTGTAGACATGGTCCTGAAGGTCCTCAAAGGTGAGGGTGGTGTGCCCACCGTGCTTTCGACACCAACCTGGGGATTCTACGATGTGAACTTCAAGGGCCAGAAGTTCCAGTTCCAGCGACCATACGGCAGCTATGTTATGGAGAACGTCTTGTTCAAGGTCTCTTACCCTGCTGAATTCCACTCGCAAACAGCAGTCGAAGCTGCCGAGATCATTCACCACAAGCTGAAGGAAATGGGCAAGTCTGCTGAGGACATCGAATCCGTCGTCAACCGCACCCACGAGGCCTGCATTCGCATCATCGACAAGCAGTTCAAGCCCATGGACAACTACGCCGACCGTGATCATTGCGTACAATACATGGCTGCCACAATGCTTGTCTTCGGCAGGTTGACCGCGGACGACTACACTGATGGTGGAGAAGCTGCGACCAGTCCACTTGTGGAGAGCTTGAGGCAGAAGATCGAGTGCAGAGAAGACCCGCAGTTCACCGCCGACTACCACGATCCTGAGAAGCGAACCATCTCGAACGCGTTGACTGTCAAGCTGAAGGACGGCACGGTTCTGCCTGAAGTCGCGGTCGAGGCACCACTTGGACACAGACTGAGAAGAGAAGAGGCCAAGCCAGTGATCTTGACCAAGTTCAAGAATCACATCGCACCACACTTTTCTGCCGAACACACCAAGAAGCTGGTGGAGCTCCACAACGACACGGCGACGCTCTACAAGATGCCGGTCGACGAGTACATGGACCTGTATGTGAAGGACAAGATTTTGTAGATGTGTCATAGATAACGAAGCACCTTCACGGTGTTGCTCGGTGAGAGCATTTGGTGCACAGGACAACTGATGAGCCTGGAATGAAGTGTTTGAACAGAGCCATTTTATTTATCTCATGTTCGCAGTGCGATGTGTTAAAAGGTCGTGCACCCGGCGAAACAAGCCTCAGCCAAGAGTGCCAATTTCACCTCCAACGTCTTATCCAGACGATCCGCGCACAACTCTCCTACATATATACGTAGACAAGACTATCACGTTTTACTGCGCCTGCTTGTCACTGCTCCAACACTGCCTGGCATCCTGTAGATCATTGACCACAACACGCCGAAGCGTGGGTCCATCGCAGGCAATGACGCAGCCCAACATGGTCAGCGGAACGAGAGCGAATCCTGCACGCAAATTGGTCGGCCTTGTGCAGTGCTCGATACCGCGGACAACATTGGGTAGAGTCCCGACCTCGCTTCGATTATCTCCGACGTGGCTATTGGATGCTTCGCCAGAAGAGTGTGGCGATGCCATTTCGGCTGCCACCAACCTGAACAACGTGTAGCTGGCCACGCGGCGCCGCAGACTACGATGACGTCCCAAGTGGGCAGCGCAAGCATATTTCCAGGCACACACATTGATGGTAGGTAGATATATACGGTCTCACGACTCTCTCCTTGTCATGACATATCATACCACTGAAAAGTAATTACATCACCGCAGACGACATGTCTAGCAACGAAATACCGCCAGCTATGCCTCCCAGGCCGCATGAGCAGCAGGCGAACGTTCCAGCCTATAACCCACAAGACTATGCCAATCAGCCTATGGGTACCACCACAGAGTTCGCACAGCACGAACGTCTAAGCCTGGAGAAAGAAGATGTCGCCTCGCCCATCCACTTTACACGAGATCCGAAAAAGCTAATAGGGTATCTGGTACCCTTCCCAAAGCCTCAATTAGCGGGTGTCTCGAGCGAGCAGATACCGCAGCGGTTCCTCATCTACACCCCGCCTCCCCCGCCATTCATGTCCAAGCCAAAGGAGGGAGAGAAGGAGGGCAAAGTACACAAGGTGCAGCGCAAATGGGCAGAAGAGCTCCGCGAAGCCAAGACACAAAATGTCAAGACCATGTCCTGGAAGGGTATCAAAGGCAATGTCACCAAGGGCATCAATTGGGGCATGTCGCAAACCAAAGGCTCGAATCTCGAGTTCCTGAACAGAATTGCTGGAATGCAAGATGCAGATGACAATCACGCCGACGATGGACACTCCGAAGGGGAACAAACCAAAAAGACCATCAAGCTGGAGGAGATGCTCATGGTGTATCCGGCAGGCATGCCCGGGACTAACGAACAGATTCGCGAAGAGTTCGTGAATACCATGCTCCGATCGAAATCCAAAGCACAACGAGATTCTATCATCGCGACCGGTCTCCTTCCCGTGAGCTTCGCTATGGATATGCTCATGGTCCTTGTCTGGCCGTTCGGAGGCCTCCTTGAAGTCGATGCAGTCTGGCTATACTCCAGCATCCGTGGAGCCAAAGTCAGTCGAAGCGTCACCAAACGCCTAACCTCGACTTCCTCCCCCGGAAAGCACGACGAGGACAAACTCGTCCTCAACTTTGTGCCTTCTCCCACCACCCAAGTCTTGGAACGATATCTTGCGGCGAAATGTCATGAACGGGATCCGAAGCTCTTCCCCACATATGCGGTGGCGCCGAGTGAGACGGAGGTGCTGGAGGTGATCGGATGGTTCCCTGCGAGCAAAGGCGGTGAGGAGAAGAACTGGGAGGATGAACAGTTCGAGATCAACGAGGTGAAGGAAGATGTGCAGAATACGTTTAAGAAGGGTGCGAAAGAGTGGGATAAGTGGGTTAAGATCTGGGAGAAAGAGCCGGATAAGGCTGCCAAGAAATAGAAATAATACAATCCCGTGCGCTCTGAAGCAAGCGTTGAGTTATGGCTTACATTTCGGAGTTCTTTCAACGTATCATCTTAATATCAACATTCGCCGTTCGAAAGCCAACCTCGTCCTCCACCATCCTTCTCTTTGCCCCTTCAACAGCTTGCACCATCCATCTAGCACCACTGGCCGCACCATGCACTGAAAGCCGGATTATCGTCGACAGCATTCTATTCTGGCTTCCTCGACGTGCTCTTCGGCCAGGAATGCTTCGCTTGTATGAGCGCACGAGTTCTCCACGCGACGGGCAAGAGCCGGTCTCCCACAATGACTCGATCATGATGGTGACTTCAAGGATGTTGCTGGGCATTTCCCTCGCGATCTCCCAGGCACGATGAAGCCAGGAACCGTCATGGCCGCGTTTGTGTTGGCCGGAAGCGCGGATGAGTATGGTGTAGGTATATCGCAGAAGCTCGGGGAAAGTTTTGCTCGGAGTTGTAGCTTTTGAGGAGACTGGAGGATTCCTGGATTGGTGTGTCAGAAGAGAAAGTTCGAGTTGGTAAGGGACGGGTGTGGGGAGTGATTGCTGGATAAGGCTCTCCAGGTTCTTTGACTTGGAAACGAGGCTGTGGATTCGAGCGTCGAGGTTGATTCGTGCGGATCGCACGGTAACAGCTCGACTGTGAGCGTGAGCAGTAAGATAGCTCGCATGAGAATGGGCAGTCGTTGCATCTCATAAATTTCGTGATACCTGATTCCACCTGAAACTAGAAATGACTTCCACCAGCCTTCAAAACCACCACCAGACCAAGTCCGACCCGTCAACGTAAGAGAGCATCTGAGCCAACATAGTGTCTCGTCCGCTCCTCAAGAATCCGCGCCAAAGTATGAACAGGTGATCAGTGTCGAAAGTGGATCGCAAGATCTGATGTCCATCCGATCCAGACCTCGTTCGTTGCTTCAAAGAAGTCTCCAAGTCCAACTCAATGTCTTGTTGAGTTCCCCAAAACTCTGCCACGAAGTGGAACCAGCGTCGTTCGCATTATGCATCATCCATCATGTCTCTCATTCCTTTATCAAATCTCGGCTCCTCAATTTCTCATTCCTCTACCGCAACCCTTTCTGGATTGACATCTGTGGAGCCTGGTGTGGCGATTGGGATTGTGTGCTTGGAGATGTAGTCATTCCACTTCGCTGTTGCATTGGCTGCGCAGGGGAGGTCTTAGATTGTCCTGCAGCATTACGTGGTGGAGCAGTTGGGTGATGATTGGCAGGCATTTCATGAAGATGCTTGCACATATCCCCATACTTGCAGCGATGTCGAAGGAAGTACTTGCAGATAGGCGTACTGGCCTGCGTTGGCTGCGTCTGCAGTGGCTGCTGCTCAGATGGCAGTGAAGTCTGATGGTTGCCATGCTCGTAGGACTGCAGGATCCCCCCCGAAAAGATGTTGCTCGGCTGTCGGCCTCGTAAATAGACAGTCTGCTGCGCATCGGCCTGTCGACCAGGAGTGGTGTCGCTGTTCCCGTTCGAGCCAGGAATGGCTTTGTGCTGCTGAGTTCCGCGCGACAGATTTTGCTGGTTCCGGGCCAAGGAGTCGGTCGTTAACAATGACTCTGGTGTCTGAGGACTGCGATACATCTCAGGTAGCTGGGGAGATTCCTGGAGATGATGGGATTTATAGGGTCTTCCCTCCAACTTTGCCCGCTGCTGCCATGCTCTCAATGGGCGCTGCTTACGGGCTCTCTTCTGGATGCCGACACTGTCCTGCTCACTGGCATTGGCAGCGTCAGCACAAGTTGAGTGGTCATTGTGGTCTTGTACGACTGCAACCTCGCTGGAAGTCAGCGCATCAGTTTTCGCCGGTTGGTCTGCCACGTTCGTCCGTACGACGTCTACCTCGTCCTCCTGGAATGCGTTCTGGTCTGAGATCTCGCTGTTCGATGACTGGAGAGAAGCATCAGCGAAGGCAGCTGGAGTATTCCAAGCAGGCTGTTCATCAGGATAGGCAATTGCATCTTCCTCGTTCCTCATGTTGTGACCTGTGCCAACTCGCTCTCTGCGTGTCTTCTCCTGGCCATTTCCAGCATTCTGCTGGCTGGTTTGGCCCATATGATCAGCCTCGTTGTCTGAGTGAACCTCATTGGGCTCGTTCTCGTCCTCTTGCTGTTTTGCAGGCAATGAGGAGCTGTGCTCGATGGCCGGATGAGCATTATCATCGGCACGGTCATCCGAACTCGGTCTTGCAGATGCCAAACGGGCTCTGGCCCGAAGAAGAGACGGGTAGAGATATCTGTAGGCGAGCCGCTCTCGTTGGTGCTTCCGGACAAGCGCACCACGTGCATTAGCATGCTTCAGCTTCGCGCTGTACCACATTTCGTCGCTGCTGCGAAGTTCATCTTGAGCGTGATCTAGGGACTTCTCCACCTCATTAAGGTCGCTCTTCAACTGCTCGTACTCTGCTGCGATATCGTGCTTTGCTAGTGTCACATCCTCAGACGCTTGCTGGATGGAGGCGACTTCGGCTTTCAGGTCCCGATTCTCACTCTCCATGCTATCAATCCTCTGCTGATTTGTCCTGTTGACTTCAATCAGGCTGTCGCGCTCTTTCTCGGCGCTGGAAAGTCGCATCTTGATTTGAATGAGCGAAGCTTTCGTTAGGGCGAGATTTCTCTCAAGCTCCTTATTCTTCCGTTCAAGCTTCCGGATCTTCGTGTCGACATCGTTCACCTCCTGCTGCTTCGCTTCGTTGACTGCTCTGTAAATGTCGCAGATCACATGCGAGTGGCGCAGTCGCCTGCTGGTATACCGAAGGCGATCTATGAGAGAGAAGACCAGAGGGAGGAAGAGAACAAGGAGAACGAGGATGGAAGTCCAGTCAACTCGTGTGGCCGCTTCGCTGAAGGATTCGGTCGCATCTGGGGGGAGATGCGAGCCTGGTACCATGGTCGCACTTTCGAAATTGGAAGCTGTGCTTGTGCTATTTGAGTGAAGGTCTGTGGCGTGTTAGCATCCCCGGGCATTCACCTGTGGCATGCTTCACTTACAGGTAATATACCGACTCGATTCGGTGCAAAAATGTGGTGCGGGCGAGGTCGCTAAGTGGCGCGCATGGTTGTGATCCTGTCGCTCGAGCTGCAGATAAAGTCTTGTGTACTCTTGCTGATGCCTCTCGCGGTGTGCTGCCGCCTCTTCATCCCGCCTCGACCGGACACGCTGATGGTAGATCCGGCTGGCGTGATCGGCGAAACCTGCGAGCACCAGTGTGCTCGCGACGCCGATTGCATCAGTGGCCATGGCGCCTGGTGTTGTTTGAGGCAGACTCGTTGTGCTGTACGTGGAAATTGGTAGGGGTGTACTGGGGTTCAATCGCCGGAAGTGGTGTATCTAGAGCGAAAGTCTGCGCGCGAAGAAGTCGAGGTCAGGACGAGCGTGAGGCTTGCGATTTGCTCCAGCGAAGAAACGTGCGGAAGCGTAAATTTTCTTGGCGTGTGAGTGAAGTGAATGGCACTGTCAGCCACCACGCGCTTGACCAATGCACTCCTGCCACGGAGCCGTGACATGTCACCCCTTTTCAACCAGCAGCCTGCCTTGGGAAAGTCTCTAAGTAGGCACATTCCACCGATTTATCTGTGATCTAGGTCAAACCAAAGCTACATTCACTGAGTCCCTATCGAATGTTGGCTACGTTCACACCAGCCCTGGCTCCTTCACCAGATACAGGAGTCTGATCCTTCGAAAGGTCATGTGTGCGAACGAGGCAGGACGAACTGGTAAAGAGAGACTGTTATTCGCACAGAGTTTCCAGAAATGGGACAGAGCGACGCTCACTCTTGAAATTCCACAGGATAAGATAATGAACTTCTGTTGACGTATATGTGCTTTGTCCTTCGCAAATCAGCATCTGAGTGTGGCCCGAACCTCATTAGACCATGCTTACCACGACAAAGGACAATATCCCGGACTAGCTCGTGAGGAGCCCAGGAGCCAAGGATGAGATACTCAAGGCCATTGATCCAGCAAACATATTTACTCAAACTACACATTCCCCATTGAATGCTTGTGTCGATCTTCTGTTTGCTTTTCTTTTCTGCAGATGGCTCTTCTCGAAGATTTTAGTGGAGTCGTTGTTTGAGATACGGCCATTGAAGAGATAGTAGGAAGCATCCTTATAGGTTGCCTCAGGATCTCTCAGCTCGGGCGCAAGAGGCAGAAGGTCCCACTGACCATTGCCGTGCCATGAGCAGCAAACACGGCCAGCTCGTGTGCAAGATCTGCATGCAAATCGCTTGGGGTTTTTTATCGTCCAGCTCTGCGCTTTGCTAGCGCCACGACTCCATGCGCTGCAACAACCTCGGGTAAATTTCGAGGACGGGCGTTTGGCGCACTTGCCTGCTTTGTGATTCTTCTGCCAGATTTCCAGCATAGAATATAGAGATCGTAGTACGCCCACGGTTAAGTATGAGAAATCTCCGTGCTCGAAACGGTCGGTTGCACTGTCGTGAATCAAAGGTCTGATCGTAACATGCAGGGGCTGAAGGAAGTCGTTCGTAAGTATGGCCATCGTATCAGCTGCCCAGTGAGCTGTCTGTATACCTTTCTGTGTCTCCTGAAGCACGCCTTTCCTCGCACGAGGTAGACTCGGAGCTGAAGGTGGCAAAGATGCTCGGGACGCATCGCTGACCTTACTCCTGCACTCACTCAGAGAGCCAGTGTCTAACCTCACTACTTTCGAACCGGGAAGCTTCATTCTCGAACCTTGGGTCGTAGGAGACGTGGACTGAGTAGATGCCCCAGTTGCCCCTATGGGTCCATCAGAGGCTATCGGGCTTCCCGGCACTCTGCCTCGGTCCAAGCTGACGCAGGACAGGTCGTCATCATCCACTGGTGGCGTGATTTGACGACTTCTAAAGATTGTCGGGTGTAAAGAGCTGATTTGCCTTTTCTCGAAATCTCCGTGAAGCCCATCCAGCTTCTGTTTTGAGCCCAAGTGCGTCTGTGGAAGCGATTGGTCTCTGCTTGCACCTATGCGCATGTTGGCAGGCTTCTCCACAAAGGCTTGCAGCACAGCCGAAGCGCCAGCAAGAACTGTCGGAACATCTTTAATCTTTTCTAGCTGCACTGAAGATATTCGCTGCTTTTTTGGGACAGGCTCGATTTCCGTGCTGTTATCTTTCTTGCAGGAAATGGGCCAGAGCTCTCTCAACTGCTGGTGCTGATGGTCAAGATCCTCGTCTTGTCTACTTCATACATTAGTTATGTTGATAGCCAGAGTAATAGATCGAAACCATACAGTTCATCGCCATCATGAGCATCGTTGTCTTCCTCGTCCTCGTCTCTCAGACTAACGACGCTCTGATCCTCGGTTTCTTCGTTCTCGTCATCTGAACCATAGCGGTCCATGTAATCACTGAATGCTTTGGCAAGGCGCTGACTTTCCGATTTCGCGCTCGCATATTTGACTCGGAGCTCTTTTATAATACTTCCTTGCTTTTCGATAATCTCGTGTCGCGCACTGAGAGACCGATTGAGCAGGGCGACCTGATCGCGATGCTGATTGATCTCCGCATCTCGTCCCTTGAGAGCCTCGTACGATTCCTGCCACAAGTCGCTCTTGGACTTCAACGCCTGGTCCTTGTCTTTGAGAAGCCGATCCTTGTCATTAAGCAGTTGATCAATGAGGTTCAGGTGCGACAAAGTCATGGTGCCGGCAGGGCCGTAGACAGCCGCTGTCATGGCTTGACTCGTCCCTGGCTGAGACATCGGTGGTGACAGTGGGACCACAGTATGAGGGTCCATATTGGTTCAGAGGGTGGTTTTGCTGTGTAGCGAAAACAGATTGAGTGATAGCCAGTATTCGGCTCGAGTGGCTTCAGAGAATGCAGTGATGAGTTGTTGTTCCGGGTGAGGTCCATACGAGTCCGCGAAAGGTTTCGTATATCATCCCTTACATGTGGCAAGTGGCTTTCACGTGAGGAAGCTGCTAGCCCTGCTCTTGCTTTCAAAAGACCACTTCATCTTCACATTGCAGTGTCTTTCTGCGGCGGAATCCGACATTCTGCCTCTTTGCGACTAGTAGAATACCAGTCTTCAGTGGCACACATGACTCCAAGCCCATAGCTTGACCACTCAGCAGCCATTGCAAACACTGCTCCAGCGAAGCAAGAAAGCACTCCAAGCCGTTTTTCTCTCACTTACTTCCTCCCTCCTTTCCGTTCGCAGCACTTCCACCCTGCACAGTCTCTTCACCAAGAACCTTGGACGCAGCCATGAACCTACAACTTATCGTCAATATGCTCCCATAAGTCAAGAATATACTGAGGAGTCTACTCACATCCCGCCAGCATATCCTCCCAGACCTCTCATACCCTCCGCCTGAACAGCAGTCATTCGCAACAAGTTCTCCAAATCAGACATATTCGCTGTCAATTGGGCGAGTTGCGCATGCAAATGGCTCAGCTGTCTTGACTTGGACGCGCTGGTTGACACGGTCGAGAGGCGCGAAGTAGATTGGGTATGAGAATGACCCAGGGCTTGGCCCGGTGTACGGGTGGAATTTGTAGACATCTTGCCCGCTCCAGGCTGATTACTTGTGCTGTATGAGTCGTCGGCAGGAAGATGGTGTCGCGATGAAGTCGCAAGAAGAAGACGCGCCTCCCAAACATCTCCACATCATCTCTGCCAAGCCTGCTCCGATCCCGATATCTGCAACAACATCCCATCAAACTCCACCACATAACCACAACTTCATATCAATTCCGGAGATCATGTCAGCAAACAGACTGCGCCTCTACGCCGCAACAGGCGCCGTAGCAGCTATCACCGCCACAGGCGCGTGGTACGGTGCCGGCCTGAACATGCGGCAAGAACTCAAGCAGGTAAGAACCCAGCCTCTCTGGCCAACTGACCGATTCCCCGTTTGCACTCTGACTAACCCATGCTCGCAGCAAAAACAAGAACTCGCCGCCCAACTCACGGTGGCAGAGAAATTAGCACAGCTAGAACTATCCAAAAGGAAACTGGTCGCGCAACGAGAAGAGTTGCAGAAGAAAATCGAACAACTGGAATCTGGACAAATGCCTGGCGCCACCACGAACAATGGCAGAATTCTCCCAGACAGATGATTGACATTGTGGGGAAGTCGCGCAGCCTCCGCTCTAGAGAGCTCATCAAGATAATCCGGGGACAAGGTCGAAGCATCGATATCGGGACATGCACTTAACCGCCAATTTCACATCTGAGCAGCCCCTCCGCGGGAGAAAAGAACATGTCCCTCACATTTGTGCCCTGGACTACATGTGCATCTCATCAAGCAACAGACACGACCACCAACCAGCCACCACTGCTGTACAAGGGGAAACATCGCTCGAGCCATGAAAACAAAACCCATTCCAGCAGAGACACATGGAGCGATCAGATTTCCCCCCCAAAAAAACCAGAGAAGCGGAAAATTCACTCAGCTCCCAAAACAAACAAAAAGGCGATACCACCTCACCGCCCTAGTCCTCCTACCTACCAAGGACAAAATTCGAGACGGATCCGCACAGGACGAGCAATAAATCTCGACCAATCCTCATCCCATGATTCACATTCCCATAGGACCAGAACCCTCATGGGCCAGCACAGATTGATTTCAGGGCCACGATATGGACTGAGGCCCCATCGCGTCAAACGGCCAAACAAGCGTGAACGGAAGAAGAAGAAGCTCATGCTGTGGCGCAGACACGACGAGGCAAAGGGTGATGAGAAGGCGGAGAAAGGGGTAGGAAACTGTGGATATTCACGTGAATTTCCAGTCCGGCTATGATACATGCCACATCCGTTTGGTCGCAGTCGTGTCACTACCTACCTACTGGACTGATCAAACATCGGCGCCCTGAGAAGACATGAGACAACAGGAAGCACCATGGACATCAACAGCAAATAGTCGAGTCAGGCCGCGCCGCATTACTAGGGATAGCTTTTATACTTGAGTGCTCAGCGCAGATGCAGACGCAGGCGGAAGCAGCAGCAGTGGTGTTCTGAGTGAAAAAAAACCGCAGCCCTCCATTTCATCAAATAGAACTCGGGTCATAGCCATGCGCGCCATAGAAGAGAGAACGTTCGCCGCCACACAGAGTACAGGAAAAGCTGAAAAAAAAACAAGTCTGACCGATCCTCGGAGACGCCTCGCAGCGCGCCGAAAACGCCCGCCCTGCCGTCACGCTCATTTGCTTGCTGAAATGGGTGTTTTGATGTTGAGAATTCCTCCTGATGTTCCATCTGTGGGCCGCGGGTCGAAAAGGGCCCCAAATGCTTCCCTCATATAATCTTCCTCTTCGCTCAAGCTCTTTGGGTGTCATCATCATCTGCCGTTGTCCCCATATCATGCATCTGTTTACTCGACGAGCTGCACTTTGGCATCAATGGTATGACTGTCGTAATGTGGCATCTCATGGTCTTCCTAACCCCGCGAGTGCATCTGTTGCTGGGGGGGCATTGGATAGGCTCCTTGTTGGGCAGCCTGTTGCTGTTGCAAATATGCCTGGTACTGCAACGCTTGCTGCTGATCAGCAGTCATATAGGCTTGTGGCTGTTGATTGCGTGGCATTCCCTGCTGGGGCATGCTTTGAGGCATGGGCGGCGGCGCGGCTTGTTGCTCCTCAGGCGAGTCGACAGCAGAGCCATCTCCATCTACGCCGTTGCTATCGGCTGGTTCCGGGGCGTTCAAGCAGGCCTGGGCGATGTTAGTCAACTCGGGGTTGGAGTATCAGACGGATGGACACACCTGAATGAGGTTCTTGCCTTCGGGCTTCGTGACGAGAGGCTGAAGTTTGGGCGTTGTAAATGTGTAGACGAGACCAGTCTCGGACACGACGAGCAGTAACACTTGTGTGCCTGTGAGGACCGAGAGTTCATATGCCTGTGGTTGATCGAGTCAGCACGGCGACGCAATTGGTGGGATGTTCGTGTCGGGACGCGTCTTTGCGACGACGTACCTTCTTCATGATACCCGCCTTCCGCTTGGAGAAGGTGATATGGCGACGCGACTTATCCTGGATGAACTTGATCTCGATCTTGCGGCGCTCGCGACCAGGCTTGTCGTCGTCGTCGTCGTCATCGTCAGCGGCGGTGGAGGTGCGTTGACGCTTGACGCCGCGGCTCTCGACCGCGCCATTCTCGAGCTCCTCCTGCTCATGGTCGTTGGCGTTGAGGTCCTGGACTCCTTCGGCCGACATGGTGAATTCGGTGTTCGTGCTTCAGTGCTCGAATTAGGTATAGTGCTGTGGATGGAGAGGTGTTTGCCTTGTTGGGACTGTGAATTTCGGGCGCAGGGCGCGACTCGGAGGTCGGCAGCGGGGTAAGCAGGGTGCCAAGGTAATGCCTGAGGCAGCAGGATTCGCGCAACGGAATCGCCACTGGGTGGACGCTGTGCTTTCGCCGGCTGCTGCGTTGCTTCGCGACAGAAACAGGCGCTGGACCGGCAGATGAATGCGGGCTAGTGGGCGACGCAAACGGACGGCCGCTGCGCGTTGCGAGAGATGGCTGGGCGGTGGAATGCTGGGAAGGAGATTCCGATGTCCGGCTGGGAAAGTCGCGAGCCACCAGCAGAACTCGAGGCTGGTGATGTTCGGATTGGACGATGGACGCGCGCACACCGCAACTGCAGCTCTCCACCTTCCACGCTGCACCGAACAATGCGCGGCTCGGGCAGCTGCGACACAGCACCCGTGAAGGTGCAGTGTACTGTGTGGACGGTCGACACGGCTGGCAGGGCTGGGTCTGGGTCAGGTGTGGTATGTTTCGATGCCGACGACAGGTGCTGCTCGCAGCGGTTAGCTCTTTGCCCAATGTGTATGCGCTCTCGATGAGGTTTAGAGGAGAGCAAGAAAGGCAAGCGCAGCAGGTCGGGCAAAGGCAGGGGAACAGGCTTTTAGGGAATCGCGCGCCTCCACCTCGCAGCTGAAAGCCCCAGCGCTGATCCGAAAGCCTAGCAGGTCTTGCCGGCGCCTAACCAGCAAGCGCTGCCAGGGTGCCTGTCTTCCGCCGCCAGAGCAATGCCCGGTCGTCACTTCCGCCGCCGCCGACTTACATCACTTCGCGACGCTGCTGGTGCCACCGGGCGGCGCGTTCAGCGTGTTCTGGAACCCCCCCAAGCCGCTTCCAGCGCGGAGATCTTGTTCGTGCCACCGTGGACTCCGGCCTCAGCGGGAAAGTCGTGCCACGGCGACGACATGGGCCCATACGCTAGCGGTGAAACCGTCGCATGCGCTACAACTCTAAGTGCGGTCACGTGCCGGCATTTGCTTCAGCTTGATCGTCTCCAATCTGCCTCTTCCACCAACCATTCCACCCCATCACATCGCGCAAGCTGACCGCTCTACGCCATCCGCATGGGGCAAATTGCGACTTCACCTGCTGGGATGATGGCGATATGATGACTATATGCACCCATGATGAAGAACACCGTGGCCCTCGAGATGGTGTAGTCGCATGCTTGAGATTGGTGGTCAACGTCTGTCCAAAACGTTCTCATTCAACGTTCATCACGATCTGCCGCGTTTCGACGCCTCGCGTGGTCGATCCCGCTGCCAAACCGTCTGTCTGGCTACCGCTAGAGGTCACGCACCACGAGAAGCGTGATGAGTGCGTCGACGATGGTAAGCTATGTACACGCGAACCGGTGAATTCCCAGTCACAAAGGTCCTACCACTCGATGACTACTGACTTGACACCACCTTGCGATGAAGGATGCTCTCAGAGGCACCTCATCAATTTACCACGAGTTGTAGGATATTCGCAGCACGATTGACTCCTCTATAGCAAGTGGATGTGGCCGAGAATGGTAACTACAAATTTACCGCATCGAGGATCGATCTTCGTACGTCACGCATTCTTAATCAGCCGCTTTTGTAGAAAGAGAGAGAGAGAGAGCACCGTTGCTCACTCTTCCGCTGGCATCACCATCTCATGCTTCGCCACTGGCCGACGAGGCATTGGCGAGTGCACTTGTCTCGAGAGTTCAGACATTTGCTTGACCCGTAAGTTCAGGTTCGAGGACTTCCTCGATACGACTCAGTGCGACTAAATAGCTGTCATGTTAGAACACCAAATCTAGTGTCCTTTGCCGCCTACGGTCCCTGACTTGCGGGAGACAGCCAATCCTCATATCATGCTATCCTGCGATCCTGCGGGCCCTTGAGGTATACATCAGCAAGGGCCTCACTCCCATCTTGTGTCCTGATCAACCCGATGGCTTTGTACATACTCAGTGCCGAATGACCACCTCTGAGCGGACGTTACTCCGATACTCAAGCCGAGGTGGGAGAGGTAGTATGTAGCGAAAGCAGTCGCGGGTTGCATCGACTAGGCTCTTGCCTCGAGCGCAGTCTGTCCGATTGCCTCTCCATACTCCACTGCCAAATCATGGCCCCGCTTGAGCTCATGTTCGAATGTGATAGATGCTAGTCTCCAACCGTGGGGCAAGGTAGCGTTCACCCAATGTGCTCCTGCCATGTGATCATCGCGAAACCAGCTACGCGCCAAAGTCGTTGCCTCACACCAATACCATGACATTCGAGTTGACTCAGCAATCGAAGACGTTTCGGCTGGTGGAGTAATGTGGTCTCTCGGTCTCCACTCGCAAAGGCCACCATAGATCGATTGCCGTTGGAAAAAGGTCTGCTCTCGATCCCGTACCGCTCTCAACTCATCTGACTCTGCTCCTGCCGGCTCGGCCACATCCACTTCTGGAAGTCCTGATAAGTCCATCCTATACTCTCCTTCACCCTCTCCTCTACTCTCTCCAACTCGCTTCTGGGCTCAAATTTGGCCGTAGCCTTCACACAGACCTTACCATCCATCGTCTCCAACGTAGCAACATACTCAGGATCCTTAATATCAAACCTCACATGCTCTTGCGTAGCCCAGGACGGCTGTACTCTCACAATGTGAAATTTATCCGCGTACGTTGGCTTCACGTAATCAATGCTCAACTGCGCTGGTTCCCGAGGCACCGCAGTAGGTGCTGGCATCGTAGCATGACTTCCGGTACCAGGCAATCTCTGGGGCTTGACGGCAGCATTGACATTCTTATCCGTTCGATGTCTATCCAGACTCGCCGCGAGCGCGATCTTTTCCGTCAAGACCGTAGCCAGAAGTCCTCCATGTGTGACACCCGGCCAACCACTCAGCGCCCCTCCCAACCAGACGATCGCCACCAATTTCTGATCCCCACGATCCCAGAAAAGTCGTTCGACTCCTAAGCCTCTCGCGCCTTGCAAGGCGTCTGTCAACCGATCGTGGAATGGCAGCATCCCGTCTCGTTCAGGACCCGCGCTCACCGCTGGCACGATCTCGACCCAGCCGCCTTCTTCCCCTCGGAGCATTTTTGGCACCGCAAGACACTTCCCTCGCAGGACCTTGACTCGGAACTCATCTTCTATGCGCCGATTCAGTTCTGCTACGAGGAGATTATCCTGTTCCGTGCCGGGTTGTGGGAGGTTCTTCAACGGTGGGAGGAATGTGACCAATGCACCGCCGGATAGCAGGCCTACGAGAAGAGGTGCGCTCCACCAGAGGTATCGTATGCTCTTCTTTCGTGGTGCGGCATTGGGGGTTGGTTTGGGAGCTGTAGCTCGAAGACTTGTTTGCGTAGCTGTTGATTCGCATCGGCGAGGGCATTGAGATGTATGTGGTCGCAAAGTATGCCGGCTCAGTACCCGGAACAACCTCGTCGTGCTTGCCATGGCGCAGATTGTTTGTGAAGATCGCATGCTTTTCTATGCGGGTATGCTTCACGGAACATCGGAATCGTCGCAGCATTTCGTCGGCAAAACTTACCCTTCCTTTCACTTCACCTCGGCAGGTGTCGCGAAGCACTATCACTATCACATTCCTTATCGGTCAGCGACCATGCCTGCAAACTGCATGGAGATCAATGGGAAGCACTACGAGCTCATGATAACGAGACTATCACGATCCTTAGAAATTCTTAACAAAAGGTCTGTCTTTAGAACAACATGGACTCATCCCCATTCTCCCTCCTCCCTCCAGAATTACGAGATCAAATCTATGCCTTCGTCTTCACCTCCAAGTACGCCATAACCCTCTCCTCCGGACGCGTCCAACACGCTCTGACCAAAACATGTCGACAAATCCGTCACGAAACTCTAGCGATGTTCTATTCCCTCACTCGCTTCAACGCACACTTGGACGACGGACCCACCACACCCCTCGCCAACTGGCTCACCACCCTAGGACCAGAACTCACCCTGATCATCGATGAGATCAACATCTGGGACATGCACATGCTCAACGCAACGCTTCACGGGGAAGAGAGCACGAAAGCGCTCGTCAGCCGAAGCACTGAAGAAGGAGGAACCCATGTTCTGCGGCCGATCGGGAACTGGGTGTTCCATCGAGGCTGGTATCTGAAAGACATCATCCTGTCGCTGCATTCCATGGGCCTCGGCCTCAGCCGTATCTGCATTCAAGACTCCCCCTCTTCCTCGGGTCCGGTGAAATTGACATCAGATTTCGCCATCGTCAGATCGTCCAGCGAAACCTTCCAGGACGAATATACAGAGATCGATGCCTTGGCGAAGCAATTCAGGCTTACGAGCAGTGCACGAGAGAACTTGGTTTTGCAACTTGCGACCGGGAATGGGAGTGCGGTGTTGCAGGAACGGAATAGGGAGTTGATTTTGGAATTCGATGGGCATGCGGGAACGAGGTTGACGAGTATGAGGCAAAGACATGCTAATGAGGTGCCGGAAGGCGAGGAGGCGCTCAGCGATGGGATTCGGGACCCTCACGATTGACACTCAATGCCCTGCAGCGCCCATGAGCTGCAGTATCGAGTTTCGAATAAGAACAGTAAAGGCCTCTCCATCGTCTTCTCCAAATACCCCCTTTGGCCTGCTGAAGACGGTACAGCCACCAGATCTCACGAGAGAGTGAGATGAATTTCCAACAAAAATAAAACCATAGACGAAATATACGGTCATTCCAACAGTAACATCAACTGGCCGCAAAGCATGAAAAGAAAGACTTGAACCTGGTGCCATCGCCGACCTCATCCAAACGGCTGATCCCGATGCAGCACACACGCATCTGCTTCTCTAGTTGTGGCTTTGCCGCGTGCAACTATCTCATCTGACGTAGCACTGACCGATTTCCTGTCTCTGTGAGTCAACAACCATCGAAGCCCAGAAGTTTTCACTCGCCATAATCTTTGATAGGATCGCCCGCTTATCCAGGCTGTTTGAGGATGGGATTGACATAGTGATTAAAGTGATGCCAATGATATTCATACAAAGGGCCCGCTGGCTGGGGTTTGATAATTATGGGACTTTTGCCGACAGAACAATTTTTCTGGTATCAGCACATTCTGTGAGACTATGCGGGGCCACGTGCACTTGGCTACTGCATGAGAGGGTGGGAGCCAAAGGAACAACGCGCTCCACTTCTGTAGACACGAAGTCAACTTCACGAGGCTATCTCGCATGAATTCAGCATCGTATTCTGCATTGCGTTTCCTACCAGCCGGCAGATAGGTAATGCTAGTGATACATGGATGACTTCCAAACCCTCGCTATGCCGCAGGAAAAAAAATCACAGTTCGTCTATTGCCCTTTGCGCTCCATAGACTCTGCGCACGAGCGATCATCGACGCGAAGTCTACTCGTACCGTGGCCCGTCGTCTGCAGAAGGGGCAGGCGTTTCGGCGGAATAAGGTGCGGGCGTTTCTGGGAAACCTCCCGGAGTAGCGTAGTTCGCCGGAGTCTGGTATTGACCGGATCTGAACGCTCCAGGAGTCGGCTGGTCTTGGTACGTAGCGCCAGGTGTGGGAGCGGAGTAGTCGGCGCCAGGGGTAGGAGCCTCTAAGCCGCCATGGTACGCAGGTGTTTTGCTACCGTTGTTTGCGATGTAGGCTGGTGTCCGACCACCAGCGTTAGGGTTCCAGGTTGATGCCTGCGATCCAATGTCAGTGCTCAGCTTCTGATGAACGATATGAATGACTTACGGCTCCGCCTCCACCACCACCACCACCCCAGACAGATCCACCGCCGTAAGATGTTGCGCCGCCATAGCTGGTCTGACCTCCATACGAAGTCATGCCGCCGCCTCCATAAGCAGTCTGCCCTCCACCGCCTTGCCAGGCAGGGGTTCGTCCGATCGGTGTTCTGCCGCCATCGCCCATGGCGTAGGATGGCGTACGTCCTCCAGTCGCCATAGGAGGAGCCCCATATGTGGGCACTCTTCCAGGCGGCATCCCGCCTGGTGGAGGTCGTCCTGGTGGGCCAGCACCACGCCCGGTGCCAAATGTGCTCGCATCCGAACAGATTACTGTGCCAGTCTCCGGGTGGATGACTGCCAGCTTTTCCTTCGGAAAATTGAGCTTCTTGGTCTTGCCGTGAATCTCCACTAGAGCGCCGTGCGCATCGGTCTCCTTGACAATACCTTTGTGAGCCTTGTAGTTGCCGACCTTAATTCTTACGGTCTGGCCAATGAGCCGATCGCGGCCCTTTTGCATGGGTGGAGGCATCTGAGCACCTCCCGGACCTCCCGGACCCTTGAGAGCGGTATTCATCTTTGTCAGATCCACGCCGCCACCCATGCGGCCACCCTTGGCAGCCATGACAAGGACGTTGTTGGTTCGTGCAACGAACACGCCAGCGTTGTCTCTCAGCTCCCTAGACTGAGCAAAGACGTAGCCTCGATGCACGTGCAGCACCTTGCCCTCTCTAGCCTCTCCACCGTACTCCCTGATCTTATCTTCGTTCTTGATCTCGTTTCCTTGTTGGTCAACAGCAGGTGCGCCTTCTCTGCGCCTTTCGATCTTGTTCGATATGCTAGAAGGAAGAAGATTACGAACGCTTCCAAGCTGATCCAGAATGCGCATGCTCTCTCGGTCTACTTTGACCACGCAGCCCACGGTCGATGCGTCGAGCTGCACGAGGTCGAAGAGGTCATACTTGCTCGTGCCGATGGTACCACCACTGTCTGTTGCTTCGCGGAGATCTTTGGCAAACACGCTGATCTCTTGCTGGTTGCTGTCGGTGAGAATGGTGACTCGGTCATCTTTAATCCGAACGACCATTCCTACTTCTTCTTGATACTTGCTGCCACCTATGACCTTGACGTGGTCACCTTCTTTGAAATTCTTTCGCAGGTCTCGGATTGGTGCCTCGATTGTCTGACCAGAGAGTTGACCGCTGTCTACTTTGATCTTGATGACATCGTTGTATACTTCGCTTGCACGACCGGTCACTCCTTTCTGTTCACCGCGGAAGATCTCGACTTTATCCCCTGGCAAGTAATCCGCACCAGCGCTACCCTTCAGAGTCTGAGCCAGTGCAGCAAGATCGAGATTTTCGGTACCATCGTCGGTGCTAGCGGCGAACTTGGTGACTTCTTCAAGAGTTGGATTGACGTTTTCGGTTTCAAGAAGGTTGATGCGGAATGTATCCACAAGAAATCCATTCACATAGTCCTTCCCCTGGTAGGTCCAGATATTGGTAGACATACCACCTGGCCGACTGAGGTACTTGCCATGCTTCTTCTTTGCCTCGTTCTCGCTAAAGAGCCGTGCCGGAGGTCTCTGCTTGAATTGATTTGGGATGCGCTTGCGCTTCATGCCACCCTGTCCATCTGGCTCCATAGTTCCCGCCGCGACGTTTGCATCCTCCGTGAGACCGTAATCGAGGCGAGGGATGAGCTTCAGCTGGACTTCAGTACCATTTGGCTCAACTTCCTCTATCATCGCCAGATCGCCTGCGTACAATCCTCTCTTGGGCCGACAATACATGCCTGGCTGCAGCTCCTTGCTCTTCTTGACCTTGAGAAGATCTGGCATTTCTTCAATCGGAATCATGAGCGGCTTCGTACCCATGAATACGTTGGTGATGCCGTCAAGCGCAGCCGTGACATGGTCCGCTAGCCGAGCTTCGACATAGATTTTGCCAGCCATCGCACCGGTCCCTGAACGCTCAAACGCCGAGAAGATCTGAAGTGGCTCCCTAGACTTTTGTCGCTCGATGGTCCTGTTCTGTATGGCAAAGATGACCTCTCGCTCCTTACCCGGCTTACATCTCATCGCGAAGATGCGAGGGTCGTCAGCGGATGGCATGAGTAAACGCTGAGGAATGACCCCCGAAGCTGAGCCGGTCGCACGATTCTGTCGTCCATATCGCTCCTTCAGCCGAGCAGCAGTCTCCTCAACGTCCATGGCCTCTTCCTGCTCACGTCTTCGGTCGAGCTCTCTGTGTGCACGATCGTCCTTGTCGGCACCAGGAGGCAACTCTTGGAGGTCATCTGGGTGCATCTCCTCGCCCGGCAGATCATCTTCCTCCTCGGGCTCTTCCTCGTCGTCCTCGTCGACTTCGGCTTCCACATCAATGAACTGGTTCCGTCTGTGTCTCCGTCGCTTAGCAGGGCGACCGATGTCATCGTCCTCGTCGTCTTCTTCGTCCTCCTCCTCATCTTCCTCATCATCGTCGCCATCCTTTTGGTCCTCGTCGTCGCCGTTGACTTCATCGTCTCCGACGTCCTCCTTCAGCTCACCATCATCGTCTCCGGGCGCGGTGCGGCCACGTGATCGGCTTTGCACCGGAGCGTCATCTTCGTCGTCAACAGCAAGCTTTGCGTCGGCTTCGTCGTCACTGCCTTGCTCGGGTTCTGGGTTGAAGTCGTCTTCTTCCTCGTCGGGGAAGTCTTGATCCAGAAAGCTTGCCATGGTGAAAGACTATGGGGGAGCAATAGCGCCGATGCAATGCCAGCGATCGCGAATGAGCGCGGGCTTGGATGAAGCGCTGGGGTCGCGCAAAAGTGAGGTTGAGATGTGCTAGAAACAATGGAAGGGAAGACACATGATCGTGAACTTGAGGTTCAAGCCCGTGCACCCCTGCATTCAGCGGCTATACCCGCTTGCTGGAGCAACAATAGGCGTAAGCATAGCATCTGATCTTCTTCCTCTCATTTCTAATGATCAAAACATCCACTGTCCACTCGACTATCGACTAACGACTAGCTCCCGTGCAGTTGCTCGAATATGTCACTTACCAATTCTTCTCAGGCAATGATGTTCCTGCTACGTGTAGACAAGCTGCGCTGAGCCGTAGTTAAAGCATACTTTGGCCATGTCATACGGCTTCAGATCTGGACAGTAAGTGAGGCGGCTTGTTTCAATGTCACATCTCATATCAAGATCGCATACTTGTCTGTTCTAAGCCGTGTGGCTAGAAAAGTAAGCAGCGGAGGCAGGCGGGAGAGAGGTTTGAAGCGCTCTTCGACTATGTTGAGTTTTGGCTTGGTTCGATGTGATCACAGTGGTTACGACTCAATCTTATGAAGGAGAACGTATCCCGTTTTCAATACTACTTGACTACTTTGCGTCGTCAGCTTCGAGGAGGTGTTTCAGACCAATTCCAGTAGCAATACTTGCTTTGGCCGATTCGCCTATCCCACAGAATCGGAACGTCGCTGCCGACTACCGACGCATCTTGCATTCCGAGCTCTGCAGCGCACTCTTTCCTTCTATAGCTCTGCCCGCGAGATCAATCATGGCACACCTCAAAGAAGACTGGCCTCATTGGCAAAATGGCTCTACTCCGAAGAGGTCGAGTTCGCGGAAATGGTTCACTATCGGCGCGTTCACTTGTCTTGCGCTTCTAGCATTCTGGCATCCATTGAGACCGATCTGGAGCCATACTTTGCAGAGAACAAGTGAATGCCACCTCACCCAGACGACGGGCCTTCCGTTGAAAGACATACCTCGGCATCTCAAGAGCTTTCAGAAATGCGCTATAAAGAATCTTCATGACGACACAGGCTTGAGTTTCCTGGAAACCGCAAGACCTTTACCTGTATCCGAGTTCGTCACAAGGAGAGATCGCCTTGCTCAAGCTTTGCACGAAGATGGACTTGAGGCATTCATGGTGGAGCCGGGGTACACATTCGAGTACTTCGGCAATGTCTCGCAGCCAGATTGGGAAGTCTGGGAGCCAGAGGAGAGGCCTTTCGTGATGGTAGTTCGTCCCGAGCAAGACAAAGATGGCAAGATCGTCTCCAACACCACCTTCCTCGTACCCTCCTTTGAAGCTGAGCGTGCTCGTCTTCTTAAAATGCCTTTCCAGCAGGAAATTTCTGTCGTGACATACGAAGAACATTGGAATCCTTACGCTACACTCCTAGCATCGCCGGTGTTCGCATCTCGTAAGAAGACGTCACCAAAAGTCATGGTCGATGAAGAGATGCGTGACTTCATCTCTCGTGGATTGAGCGTCAACGGTTTCGATGTTCGTGGCCTAGGTGGTGCAGTCGAGAGAGTGCGCCAAACAAAATCCGAGGCTGAAATCGGTATCCTACGTGCCGTGAACACTGGCACCGTAGAGTCCGTCCGCGCCATGCGAAAATGCATGACACCAGGCCTCACAGAGGACGAAGTCATGTGGGTTCTGGACAACACAATGCGCTCTGCGGGCATGGATCCTTTCTTTGACATTGTACTCTTTGACGAGAATGCAGCAAACCCACACGGCGGCACAGACGGCGCTAAAGTGCTTGAGAAGGAAACTATGGTGCTTATTGACGTCGGCGCTCATCTCCATGGATACTCTAGCGACATCTGTCGCAGCTTCTTCCCTCCTTTCTTCAAAAAGCCAGAGACGGAGGACGAGTTGGTCGCTCTCAGCGAGGACGTGAAAGAAAAACTCAAAGTCTGGGACATCGTGCTCGATGCTCAGACGGCAAGCCTGCACGCGTTACACGAGAACGGTACGTGTGCAAACGTCGATCTTGCAGCTAGAGGTGTGATCGAGGGTGCTGGGTATGGCGAAGCCTTCACGCATAGGGTAGGCCATGGAATTGGGATCAAAGCGCATGAATCGCCTTATCTCAACAAAGGTAATACGCAGACTTTGTTGAAGGCTGGCATGACTTTTACGAGCGAGCCAGGTATTTACTTGGTTGACAAATTCGGAGTGAGGCATGAGGATATTTTGCTTGTGAAGGAGGGTGGCTTGCCTGATATCTTGACGGGCGTGAGAGCGAAGGGTGCTTGGGACCCATAGCTCGTATGGAGGAAGTATGAGTGATGTGAACTTATTGTCCAGTGAGCCAGTGTCGCACAGATGTACCGATAGCCTGGGATTTATGCCTCAGGCAATTAAAGGTGGTCTCCAAACTCTGTCTCGGACGCGACTTCAACGCGTCGTTCTCCGACGTAGGCTTCACTTTGCAAATGCCAACCACTTCTCAAGCTGGACATCCGTACTACTATGAAGAAGCGCAAGCCGGTCTCGCACAGCCTTGTCAAGTGGCAAGATGGTAGTGACAAGAGTACTATGTGTGGCTGAGAAGCCCTCCATTGCGAGGGCAGTTGCAAATCATCTCGGCGGCGGACATGTAGAGACGGTATGCGGCCTTATCACTACGTCCATGCAGTGATTGTGTAATGACAGGCATTATAGCACGGTATACAAGGTAACCAGTACGTCAAGAATTACAAATTCAGCTTCAACTTCCCAAACTGGGGACAATGCGAAGTCACGATGACTTCTGTCCTTGGTCATCTGATGCAACAAGACTTCGACCGGCAATTCAGAAGTTGGGACTCATGCGATCCATCTGCTTTGTTCGAAGCACAAATCCACACCTTCGTCGCAGATGATAAGAAACCGATTGCGGACAATATCGAACGCCAAGCACGAAACACGAGCTTCCTCTATATCTGGACGGATTGCGACCGCGAAGGAGAGAATATCGGAGCAGAAATTCGGACCTGTGCGCTCAAATCTAATCCTGCGCTTAGCAATGGCAGAATCGTCAGAGCTCGGTTCTCGAATATCGAGAAATTGCACGTGATGAACGCGGCACGAAATCCTGGTATTCTCGATGATGCCCAAGCGAATGCGGTGTATGCGAGGATGGAGCTGGATTTGAGGATTGGTGCGAGTTTCACGAGAAAACTCACGAAGGGACTACAGCACATGATACCGGATCGAGAGAAAGGCGTGATCAGCTACGGACCTTGTCAGTTTCCGACCCTCGGATTCGTTGTGGAGAGGTATTTTCGCGTGCAGAATTTTGTGCCCGAGACGTTTTGGGGGATCAAAGTCACGCATGAAAAGGATGGGGTGGAGGTCAGATTCAACTGGGCCAGACAGCACCTTTTCGATCGAATGGTGGTTGTCATCCTGTTTGAGCGATGCTTGCAGGCTCGAATAGCGAAGGTGACCAAAGTGCAGACCAAGCCGACGAGCAAGTGGCGGCCACTTCCATTGACGACCGTAGAGCTGCAGAAGTGTGGGAGCCGATTTCTGCGCCTGAACAGTCAGCGCGTGATGTCGATTGCGGAAAGCCTGTACCAGCGAGGTTTCATCAGTTATCCACGCACGGAGACCGACCAATTCGATCGTGGGATGAACTTGCAAGTCATAATTCAGAAGCAGGCAAATGGCCAAGCAGCATGGAGTCAGTACGCCCAAGGACTTCTCAACGGTGGCTTCACTCAACCACGCAACGGCAATCACAACGATAAAGCCCATCCTCCCATCCATCCTGTCAACTATGCCGACGCCTCCGTCCTTGAATCTGACGACCGGCGAGTTTACGAATTCGTCGTACGTCGCTTCCTCGCCTGCTGTTCTGAGGACGCGAAGGGATCTCAAACCTCAATCGGCATCCTCTATGGTTCAGAAACATTCAACGCATCGGGCCTGACCGTGCTTCAACGCAACTATCTGGATGTCTACCCATACGACAGATGGACCAGTAGCCAAGAACTTCCCGACTTCCGCGAAGGCGAGACATTCGAGCCCCACGAAGCGAACATATTTGAGGGAAAGACGTCTCCACCAGGCTACTTGACCGAACCGGAATTAATCGCACTCATGGATGCCAATGGAATCGGGACTGATGCTACGATGGCGGAACACATTGCGACGATCAAGACGAGAGAGTATGTATATACCAGAGCACGTGGACGCCAGCAGGACGCCGGACAGGTTTCTAGTGAGGAAGAAGAGGACGAGCCCGCTACAAGAGGCCGCGGTCGTGGTCGCGGACGAGGACGCGGCGGTCGAGGAGGGAGAGGTAGAGGTCGCGGTGGTGGAGCGAATGGGGCGAGCGGTCGAACTGCCGGCGTCGAAGAATTCATCCCTAGCACGTTGGGCATGGCGCTGATCCAAGGTTATGAACAAATGGGCCACGACATCAGTCTGGCGAGACCCTTTCTTCGCAAGGAGATGGAGCTGAAGATGAAGGCCGTTTGTGAGGGACGAAGGACGAAGAGAGACGTCATCGAGGAGACGATTGAGCAGTACCGGGCTGTATATGTGAGGAGTGCGCAGAGATTTGACATGCTGAAGAGGGTAAGGACTCTGACATTTGGATGAAAGAGGATGTGCTGACGGAGTGGTAGTCGATTCAGAGATATGTCCTTGGGCAGTGAGGATTGGTATTGCGTCAGCGCTTCCCTCGCTCCCATTTGCCTCCCTCTCGACTTAGAATTGGCTATGGTTGAAGCTTCGCTCAAACTTTCCAGCTCTCCGGCAGCGTGGAGAAGAGGTGAACGCTTCCGCATAGCTGGAGCTGAAATTCATCCAGAGCATCTCTTAACATGATGGCAGCACAGCTTCTTCTTCAGCACTAAAGAATCAGGGTAAATCGTGGCTTGCTCCGAGCAACGAGTTCATCGCAGACCGCACCTCGGAGCACAACGGCTGGTGTGTGAATCAAGCCAGAGAAATCCTAAGCTCACTCTCGAAGAAGCGCAGATGACACACCGTCGCGGCGTTTTACAATTTACGCAAGAACAAGTGAAGACTAGGAGAAATACGAGAGACGGAGGAGGAGGGGTCCGTACTGAACAGACCTTGGAAGTTTTTGATGGCATTTGCCTGGTGGGAATGTTAGGGAGCGCATTGCGCTCTTTCCAATCGCTCATACGACGACACTGAAGTCGGTGCCCGGATGCCTCAGCTTCTTTACGCCACGGGAGCGAGAGGAAACTCAGGTGCGTTTACCAATCCTCTTGAAACCTCACCACGTGCTAAGCGCTTCTGTCGCTTACTGTAGTGATTCAGGCGTGATAGGCCTTCTTGAGGTCGTGGCTTCAGCACCGAATCATTCGTGGAGCGATACGTACAAGTGCGCTGCTGCTAGTCCTAGATCTTGCGGTAGTACTCCACACAGCTGCCGCAAACGATCAAACGGCAGCAAGCACACTCCCAAGCCCCAGCCGTGCCTGTGTGATTGAAGCAGCGATTGCACTCCATGTACTCCAGATTGCCGTAGTTCTGGCCGTCAGTCGGAGGTTTGAACCTCTCCCACCCATGCTTGCAGGACCAGATCTGCACCATGGGCTCCTCGTCTGGGTGCTCTCCAAAGTTCAGACCACTTTCCGCCCATCTAGCCAACATGATCAGTATGTTTGGTCCAAAGATTCAGATGGATAAAGCCTGAAAAACACTTACCGTGCATCACCACCAGCATCGAGGTTTCTAGGCGCTCTCAAAGCTGACTGATGTGACCGAATGCGAGGAGGTTGCGTTGCTCCAGGACCACGCACAAGGCTATCAGGCTGAAGTGGCGCGGTCAAAGGGCCGATGTCGTCGTTATTGTCGTCGTCCACCATGACACCGTCTTGGTCCTCTTCCGGCTCCTCATCTTCTGATCCACCCCCGCAGTCGAAGCACTCGTCAATGGACCTCATGCAGGACCAGCAAAAGTGCGCACCACACCTACACTGCACGTGAGAGCAGCCATACATCTTCTTGACTCCATCTCGACATCTGGGGCAACGCTTATATCCATACTGCGCGAGGATGCTCTCCTCGAGATCGTGCGCTGTAGTGTCGCAATCCTTGTCAGGGTGTGCGATCTGCTTGCACTGTTTGCAGTCAGCTTCCGCCAGGCTTTCTTGAGAACTCGTTTCATACGCACCTCAATGCAGATAGCGATGCGGCACTTGGGACACGGAAATATACCACCCGCCACAACGTGTGGGACTTGGCTGATCTCGACCAGATGCTTGAATCGCTGATCGCGCATCGTGTCGTATTCCTGGTAGAGGTCCTTCGCAGCAAGGTGAGTGGGATGACCAGGGCCCATCACAAATTCCGCGGTGGTAACGAGACGTTTGACATCTCTGGTCAACTCCTCGAGAGACTGATAAAGACCCAATCGTGTCTTCGCTTCAATGTCACCAAGGCCGATGCGGATGTAGTCCGAAACGGGATTCTTCGAATCATATTTCAAGCAAATATTATGGGCGCCGTGGAAGAAGCGAGAATTCGGGCTGTTTTGAAGTTGATCCACCATGTCTCGCATGTGGTCGTGGAGGGAAGGCGGAGTTGAAAATGTCTGTGCGATCAGTATCTTGCGTTCGGGGATGAAGACGGAGCATTTGGGCGAAGGGCAATAAAGCTTCGAAATGGAGAGCCATTCTTCGAGCTTCTCCCTGTACTGGTTCGCCTTGTCAGCTGGATATCCGGGTAGGAGGGTGTGAAGTTGCAGAAGAGCGCAGCACGTGGCGGGGAACATGGATGGTTCGGCGAGGCTGCGGTCGAAGCGGTCAGTTAGGCAGTCGCGGCAGATGCTGCATCGGCATCCGCGGCAGGCTCTGATGAGATCGAGCTCCTCGTCGCAGACCAGACAAGAGCGGCGAGGTTCGGTCGGTGCCGGCTGCTCCATGGCGAGCAAGGCCTTGAATAGTTGCCAGAAGGCGGAAATGTCTGGTGGTCAGTGTGCGAAGGGGAAATGGAGCAATCGCCGCTTTCACAGCGCGCGTTCCTGCCTGGCCGCACCTGCCATGTATGGAAGCTTCGATGAAGTGCATGGCCTACTGAGGTGATGTTCACTGCACGATGCGATGCAGAGCACCAGGAACTGCACTGGCTGAGTCGGAGCGCGACAGGAGGACTGCCGTGCTCGGTATCTGAACAGACATGCTCCCCTTCACATGCTCGCTAGGTTCCGTGTACGCGGTGATTGTGAACAGAAAGACCATCACATCGGCAGAGTGTAGTTGAACGGAAGGGAGAGGAGTGGGAAGAGAAGTGCAGGTGGCCTCACTTCATGCTTTCAGTCGTGGTGCCTCTTTCTCACTTCTAAAAGAAATGTCCTCACTTTCGGCTCAAAGAATACAAGAGCTTCATTTCAGTTGCGCAGGCTTAGCAAGTTCATGTTTTCACATCTCATCAAGCCGCACAGGGCGACGCAAGCTCAGAATAGTGACTGCTTCACCCAGAGTTTTGGCCATATCTACCCAAACACGAACCACGACTTTGCGCACTGTGTCTCCACATACCTTTCGCCATTGTGCATCGATATAGACTCATTCCCAACCTGTGCACCCAGATCTCGCCTCGTGAGTCCCGGTCTTTGCTGCACTGGCAACGCGCTTGTTGACATGCCCAAAATAAATGCCAAGTTAGACCATGTCGTTCTGCTCCTCCCGTACAAGGACATCATTGAACCACCCAAGTGGATTCGGGATAACTTCACGGTCTCGCCTGGCGGCCGGCATGCCGATGACAAGACCGAAAACAAGCTAGTCCTTTTCCAAGACGGCACCTATCTGGAGCTCATCGCTTTCATCGATGACGACCCAGAGAGAAGACAAGGCCACTGGTGGGATAAGCCGTATGGCGTGGTCGACTTTGCCCTCACCACGTCCGATGAAGAGTTCGGCGAGCTCGGCGGCATCATAGATCGGCTATCTCAGACCGACACCGGGATCTCGTATACCGCACCGAAAGCGGGTGGAAGGAAGAGACCCGACGGCGTGGAATTACAGTGGCGTGTGACCTTTCCAACTGGCACAGACAGAGGTAGCGTGCCATTCTGGTGTCATGATGTGACGCCCAGAGACCGCAGGGTCCCTCTTTCAGATGCAGCGACAGCCCACCCTTCCGGCACATTGGGCATGGGTGGCGTTCAACTCCATGTCGAACCAACTCTGCTCTCGCGGCTTTCCAGCGCCACCGCCGCGATCCTCGACACTGATTTGAGTGAGGATGGAATCTACGAGCTCGACGTCGTACACTCTGTACCTGACGCCCGGAAGCCATCGATCAGGTTCCAAACTGCAGAGTCACATCCAAAGCACCCTCTCGCCTTGTCATTGGTTCTACAAACGCCCCAGAACGTCCCAGCGATCCATCACACGATCGAAGACGGAATGATATCTGTTGTGTTTGAGAAACGCACCTAACCGAGACAAGCGGCGAGCGGGTCACAAAGCTCAAGTGGAGACTTTTTTTCCCAAATTGTTAGCGTCAGACCTGTTTGTAGACGATAGATGGACAGAGACAGCCTGCTGGTGATATCGTTACATTGGACGCGAGCGAGCGAGCGAGAGAGAAAGGAAGAGTGAGTGCAACACCCGTGTCATCAACCCACATGCTGCCACAAATCTCACGCCCCATCTCTCCCTCTCTCTCTCCGCCCCCCAAGTCACAAGAAGCGTCACATGAGATCCCAACCCCAGCCTTCTCCCCCAAAGCAACCGACGACTCGTCCCAGAAACCCGGGCATCACGATCCCAATTTGGAGAAACATACATTCGACCGAATTGTGCGTGTCACTCTAGCAGCGGCAGTAATAAGTGTCCCAGAACTCCGTTTCGTGACGGGGTGGGGGGGGGGGAGAAGAGTAAGGCTAGTTTGAAAGGCTACACCGTCGAGCCGGGTGACCCGAATCTCCACTTCTTTTTTGGCACCTGTCATCATCATCAGCAGGGTGGGTGGGTGGGTGGGTGAATGCCGGTCCAAGAAAAATTTCCTAAATAATTAGCGCCCATCTATCTATCTATCTGTTTGTTTGTTTGTTTGGAAAGATTAAATCAGAACCAAGATCTGAAGAAGAAAGAGAACAAAGTGGGTCAAGGGTGGTGACCCCATAGCCTCCCTCCCTTCCCTGGTTGCTTGATGATGATGATGACGATGATGAAGATGATGATGAGAGGCTCCGCTATTATCTACATACGACTTGTATACAGTCCTCTTAATCTGCACCCTCCTCCTCATACAGTACAGTAAACTAGTCACATTGGTGGCAGGTGCGGGGGGGGGGGGGGGGGGGGCGGGGCGGGGGGGGGGGGGGGGGGGGGGGGGGGGGGGGGGGGGGGGGGGGGGGGGGGGGA